>VZTL01073564.1:19653-36191 GCA_013400535.1 Scopus umbretta | reverse complement strand
CGGCTGGGGTTATACCATGACAGTGATACTGTCCGATGATCTTTACCAAGTTTCATAATGTTTGTGCATCTTTGTTGATACAAGACTTGCATGAAAAGAGAGAAGCGTACAGAAGCATGGAACAGGCTGCATGCAATTCCTCCAACACAAAGATGGCCAAGATTATTTTGCTTACCGGTAAGTCCTGCTTCATAACTTCCTCCTCTGCCTTTATCATGGGTGTTTGTGGATGTTTCGCTATATCGGGTGGTTATACAAGAGGGTTTTTGGAGTTAAAGATGTTTCACTCTCCTGTCAAACGAAAAGATATAGCAATTACTTTCAGAAGGCATAGTTCTACTTTTCAGTACTACTCAGGTGGATATTTTGTGCTTTAAAAATTGATGGAATCCGTCGCTAACTGAAATTGACAAGTGCTTTGTGAACACAAAACCCACCAAAAAATCAGAATGGTGCCTTGTGAATTCAGTTTCTTTTCTATGTTTCTACATTAAATCATTCCACAAATAGTAGCTGCTTCCATATGAATACTCAACTGACCTACGCTTGAGAAACCAGATTCTTGTGTGTTTTTTTAAGAAAATACAACACTCTCAAGGAAGTTCAGATTAGGCTTTTGATGAAACACTTTGTCTCAGTCTCCACTTCCTTCAGAATGAACGGTGACCTGGGTACAAGTTATACTGGGTTCAGTCCAGTCCTGCACGAGAGTTTTGTATTGCTCATCTCAAAGACTAATCCCACACTTTTTTCTTTAAAGGTCTGGTCCTGCTGCTGAACGCCCAGATAGGTATGTGCTTTCTACCCAAAAGCAACTCTGCCAAAATGGTCTCAGTTTTGGCACATACAGGCAACTGGAACAGACTTACTAGCTAATTCTTTCGCTAGCCATGGGGGAGGAAGGAGAAGCAGGCAGGCAGGCACACAGCAATGGTGTCTCTGAAGACAAAAGCTTGATGAAGCATGGCTTGCTCAATCTAAAGTGCAAATATGTTGCTTTCTTTCACACAAGCTTCCTCATAGCAGCCCTTTCCTGCTCAGCTTGAATGAAGCATGACCACACTACTAGCTTGGTCTTTGCAGAAGCTTTCACGGGCAGGTCAAATAGGTGGCACAGCAAACACACATTCCAGGCACTTCACCAGAGATCCTTTCTGCCTCTGTTCGTCCTTACATGGCAGCAAAGGAGAAAGATTCCATTTGGGGAAGAGACCCAGCACTCAGAACCACCCCAATTCATGAGTTTAAGGGTGCAAGAGGATCCTAGACTCTCTCATCTACTGAAACAACGTAGGAAGGAAAGAAATTCATTATTATCCTTGAAGAGCCAGTTCTCAGAGGGATAACCAGTCCTACTTCACTTCCTCTGAACTCCATACCCTGCAAGGAAATATTGCCCAATCATTTCTGACTAGGTCTGCTTTATGTAGTTACTTACTCCTAAGTGCAGGCCAGGGCACTGTTCCCTTTCCTGTGTGACTTGAAGGATGGTTATAGGAAGTAACGTGGCCTCATGCAGCTCGGTACCCGGTCCTCCTGCATTTCAGAGACATGTCCTCTCTGCTTTTTTCTCTCCCGACTGCATCTCCTCTATTTCTCTGCAGGCACTGCCTTTGTGTTGTCATGTTACTTCACCAACTGGGCCCAATATAGGCCTGGCCTGGGAAAATTCTTGCCAGATAACATCGACCCATACCTGTGCGACCATCTGATCTACGCCTTCGCTGGGATGTCCAACAATGAGATCACAACTTACGAATGGAATGACGAGACCCTTTACAAATCCTTCAACAGCTTGAAGAACCAGTACGTACTGAGAGCTGAGGGCATCACGTGTTCTCCCCCTCATGTCCTGCCCTGTTACTCAGCATCTGTTCTCTGCACAATGGCAGCGCAATCCACAGTCAAGGGATGCCAAGGAGAAGCAGCAGATAGTGATGGGGAGGGAAAAGGAGGGGAGGGCAGGGCAGGACAGGCTGCCAGCACCCGTCCTTTGAGGATGGTGACAGCGACTCAGTGTGTTCTGGACTTGCTCTTCGGGTTTCACACCAAGAGATCACGGCCTGCAAAGGCAGCTATACCAGACACTTTCAAGAAAAGCAAGAGCACTGTGCTTTATGTTGGTCTGTTATGTAATGTTAGAAATTGGTAAGACTAAACCATTCCTTGTAGTGAAATATGTTTCTGTTCTTCCCTTTGCAGGAATGGAAAACTGAAGACCCTCCTGGCAATTGGAGGATGGAATTTTGGGACAGCCAAGTAAGTTAAAACCATCTCCTTCCAATAATGTCACCCTGGAAAGGGAGGGAGAGGAGGAAGGAGCACCAACCAAACCCCAACTCTGTCCTGCTCTGCTTCCCTAGGTTCTCCACAATGGTTTCCACACCTGAGAACCGCCAGACCTTCATCAAGTCTGTCATCAAATTCCTGCGCCAATATCAATTTGATGGGCTGGACATTGACTGGGAATATCCCGGGTCCAGGGGCAGCCCACCCCAGGACAAGACTCTCTTTACCGTCCTGGTTAAGGTAGGCTGAAACAAAAGGATTTGGTCAAGCCTTCTGCTCTGCAGAGCTCTGGCTGTGAAGCCTCAGCCCAGAGAGTCCACAGTGAGAGCTGTTTCTTGGCCTCCCTCAGGAAATGCTGGCAGCCTTTGAGCAGGAAGCCCAACAGGTCAACAAGCCCCGTCTCATGCTCACTGCGGCTGTTGCTGCAGGACTTTCCAACATTGAGGCTGGCTACCAGATTGCTGAGCTTGGAAAGTGAGTAGCAAACCCTCAGGTATCGTTTCTGTGACTTAAGTGGTCTTCCTTCAAGCAGTTAAGAGAAACTCTGCCATTATCCGGCAAAAACCAACCTCATTGCATGTGGTGTCGCTACTCTTTTGCGTAAGGCAAGAATGCTATGAGAGTGGTTCTTGTTTGGTGGGAAAGTGGACACCTCAGAAAGCGAAGTGAACAAAAGGCTGTTTAAAGTCATCAGAGAATGTCTTTCGGTTCCCAGAATACCAGTGCAATTGCGACTCTGCCTTGACCTCTGCCTCCCTCCTCTGGAGGAGAGAAGTGGCTCCAGCACTTACAAGGCCAGCTCAAAACAAGTCTTGAAGCACCCAGATTTGCAGAAAGTGGGGACACGGCCAGGGATGTGGTGGGGTAAATGGCCAGCATAAAGGAACAATCAGGTCTGGGTGACTGAGCAGGCCAGGAGACATACGCAAGCAATATTCTCCACAGATACTTGGACTACTTCCATGTGATGACTTACGACTTCCACGGCGCCTGGGATGGGCGCACTGGGGAGAACAGCCCTCTGTACAAAGGCCCAGCTGACACTGGTGACCTCGTCTACTTCAATGTTGTAAGTATATTTTCTGAGACTGAGTCACAGATTATTATCATGACATCAGTGATCAGCAGTTTAAGAAGTCATCCTCCTGCCTACAGATCCTGGCACAGACTTTAACTGTGATGTTTTTTTACAGGATTATGCTATGAACTATTGGAAGAGCAATGGTGCCCCAGCTGAGAAGCTTCTTGTTGGATTCCCAACCTATGGACATAGCTTCAACCTCCAAAACCCATCTGACACTGCTGTTGGGGCACCAGCATCAGGACCTGGGCCAGCTGGGCCTTACACAAGGCAGGCTGGATTCTTGGCCTACTACGAGGTATATGTGCTCCTACACACCCAGGCCACCAAGAATACAAACACTCTTCAGACTACCTAGCAAGGAATTTTTAACCCATGGACCCATGGAATATGCCAATCACCCTTTTTTGTAGGACACTTGCTAACTTCTCCCTCTCTCCCCTTTTTTCCTAGATCTGCACGTTCCTGGACTCTAGAGCCACCCAGGCTTGGGATGCCGACCAGGATGTGCCCTACGCCTACAGCGGCAATGAGTGGGTTGGCTATGACAACATCAAGAGCTTCAACATCAAGGTATGGTGGGATGTGTGGCTGTGCTAATAGTAAAGCAGGAGGCCTTCTGCAGTAGCAGGTCCCCAGACTAATTGGGATTTCTCTTCTGGCACTGAACAGGTTGACTGGCTGAAGAAGAACAATTTTGGAGGTGCTATGGTTTGGGCCCTTGATATGGATGACTTCACTGGCACTTTCTGCAAGGAAGGCAAATATCCCCTGATCACCACTCTGAAGAATGGTCTTGGTCTGCAAAATGGTGGTGAGTAGCTTGAGTGGTGTGTGCTTCTTGAAGTTGACTCCCTAGCTCACTGCTGACGCAGGGCTTCAGAGACGTGTGAACCTGTATCTCTGGAGCCCTGGTGAATAAAGACTTTCTGTGGAAGCCAAAACTGGCAGTTGCCCTGGAAAGGTCCCTTCGCCTATCTCCCCTGGGACAAAAGAAGGAGATCGTAACATGGACCTGGGTCCAGATGTTTCAAAGACCTGGTGTGAGCCTGGCCAGCCTTTGGGGGAACACACTTCAATAGCTGACCCCACCACCAAAGGGCCTATGGAGGGAGGGAAGGGCTGAGAGACTGTCAACACAATAAGCCCTTTCCTGCTTTTATTTCAGACTCTGTGCCTCCTGCTCAGCCCAATCCTCCAATCACTGAAGCTCCGAACCAAGGAAGTGGAAGTGGAAGTGGGAACGGGGGCTCAGGCAGCAATACTGGTGGCTCTGCTGGGAGCAATTTCTGTGCTGGCAAGGGCAATGGCATCTATGCAGATCCAACCAACAAGAGCAACTTCTACAACTGCATTAATGGTGAAACCTTTGTGCAGAGCTGCCAGCAGGGCCTCGTCTTTGATAGCAGCTGCTCCTGCTGCAACTGGCCATGAAGATACCAATCCTATTACAGCAAACAGACCCCTCTGATCTAATTGCATGGAATAATTAAATAAATTGTTCTGCAAAAGCAACAATCCTCACTCTTTCATCTCATCTTGCTCTTAATATTTTTATGATCCCTGATTCTCTCACGGTACTCACACTTGTGCTCAGGGAAGGGCCTGAATCCACAAGCGGGACTTAATTCCAGTATGGCATTTTCCAGGGGTTTCTTGCTGCCCTACCATGACAGCCAGACACAGGGAAAGAGACAGAGAGCAGACAACAGGTCAGATCAGACTGTGCCACAGGAGAGATCACAGAGAAGGGTCCTGACAGCACAACCTATAGGCTGCTTCCCCTGACACCTCTCCCCTACTGACTTACAGTGTGAAAATGGCAGCTCCTCGGAGTAGGAGCCAGCACAGCGCAATCCACAGGGACGCTATTAATCCTCCTCTTTTCCCTGCACAACTCATGCGCTGCCATTGCCAGCGTTCCCTCCAGCACCCCCTGCTCTGTGTCTATAGCAACTGCAGTACACACACATCCTGAGGTCTGGCAGGGCTGCATGGCAGCGGAGCGGGAGCCGAGAGGTGAGCCACACAAGGTGCGTGCACCGGGGGGGCTGCGGGCACAAGGGCTTTCCTTCTTGTGCAGCTCCCCGGTGGCATTGGGCTTCCCCAGCAACCTTCCCCACAACCAGGCTGCTAGGCTACTCTTTGCTCAGGCTGGGGAAAAAGAAGCCTTTGTGGCAGGAGGGAACAGGCATCCAAAGGGCAGACCCCTCACAAACATCCAGGGTCAGGGGAAATTCCCATCTGGGAGATAAGGGGATGGTTGGCCTCAGGCACAGAACAGCAGACACTTAAGAAGGAAAAGAAACAGCGAGTGATCACCTCTGAATGGGTTTATCATGCTGGTGGCATTTCCCTCTCCTGGTCTCACAGATGTGCAGAAGCGGATCTCATTTGGGTCATGTCAAGAGCGGAAAATGTTCCCTCTCCACCATGCCCCAGACAGGCTGGGAATCCAGATGATAGCCATCAGGGGAGACCCTTCGCTTGGGCCAGGCTGTCACCTGAGTCAAGAGGTAAGTTGTTCAGTTTTCATGCTCAGAGCTTTTCCTTCACAGAAGACACACAGTAGAGGAGCAACAGGACCATGGCCAGCCGGCCACGGAGTCCCTCACACCTGCCCTGCAAACTCATTGCACAAGGTCTCCACATATACCTAGAAAAAGAAATTCCTCTCCCCTTTCAAACGTACCAGTTCTCAAACTTGCAGCTGCCTTAGCGCTCTACATGAGTGAGAAATTAGAAGAATTAACAGGCATAACATCTGCTGCTCATGTACTTCTGCCCCTCCCCTGATGCAAACGGTGTCTCAAAAATGTCAGTAAGACACTTCTGCTTTTGACTTGCAGAGAAGCAGCCTCAGATATTCTTTGGAAAACAAACCACTGAGCAAGAAAGGCTATGTGATAGGAGCGAGAACAGCCCAGCGTTTCATACCAGAGCCACAGGTAAGAAAAGCACACTTCAAAGCAGCAGAGCTGCAGCTTTGCAAGAATTTGTAGGCTGTTCCTAACATAGACTACCAGTTTCGATCACATTTGCTGGGGCTGCCTCCAACTTAATACCTCCAGCAGCTACAGATCTCGTTATGCATAGTCTAGTGGGAGGTGTTGAGCCTAGAGACCGATGACGGATCATATGAGCTCTGGCAACACTGACACATGCATTTGTATATATATATTCCTTTGTATCACATACACACACAGGTAAATGTACGTATTGAGGGAAAATCAGGAAGGGAGCTCAGCTACGCTACCAGAACAAACATGCTATTGTTTTCTGGCCCAACTTCTCTGGAATAATAATATATTAGGAAAGACATCACAGGACACACTGGGTAGGGAGTAGGGAGTGCATAATTGACTTGTTCTGATTTTTTTATGCTATCAGAGTAGCCAAAGCATGCACTGAACAGCAGGTCTGTAATGCCCAGCTGGCTGCTGATCAGAGCATGTAGGAATGGTTTGCAGAACAAAATCTTCCATCGAGAAATTTTATCTCTTGCAGACTGTGACTCCTGGCCCAGCAACATACCAGTCATTCTGGAAGAAAGAGAGAAAATGCCAGCCTGCCTATGCTCCATTTTCCATTAAGACACCACGATTTCCAGAGAAGCCTTCAGATAAAGAATTTTTCCCTGGGTAATGTAACTCATTTTCTTCCACTTCTAATAATAAGCAGGGGTACTAGCAGAGAGAAATACTAAGACACAAATGGGAGATAGGTAACTGACTTCCCAGTAAAGCTTTTTTATCTTCAGAAAGCTGCTTTATCTTTAACTTAGCATGATGACTAGAATACCACAACATGCATTTCTCCCATGGATCGAGGCAGGGCGGGTAAATAGGGCTGGTAAAACATCATATCCAGCTCCAGAAATGAGATATTTTGTGCCTGTTTTCTTTAGACCTGGAACTTATAATGCAGACAAGCAATTACACAAAAAAATCACTTGGCCAATGAAGTTTGGGTCTCCAGACTGGTCTTTAGTGCCGATGCCAGCAAAGAGGATGCTAAAAATGGAGGTACAAAAGGTAAGGACGGGGATAAAGGGGTGTAATTCCTGGCTCAATGCTTCTGACAAAGGAAATTGTATGATTACTTCAATACATTTGCACTATGTTTTGTTATCCTTTCCTCACTGGCCTGCTGAGTACTAGCTGAGTACTAGCCTGGAGCACAAGATACAAAGTGATTTTCTATCAGAAAATGCTGGTTTGCAAAAACAGTTACAGTCCTTCAAAAAAAACTTCTATTAAGAAATTTGCTGTGGAAGTTTTCATCCACAAAGTGAGAAAACCAGAGCACAGACTTCCCTATGTAGCTCTGCTGAAAAGAAAACCTGATTTAAAACATAGGTTAAGGTTTTTGACACCATCTCACATCTTCCTGTGCTTTTCTGAAGCAATTGTCATTGCTAATATCTAACAGATAGTAGTTGTCTTTTAGCTGACCATAGACAGAGAATTCAGGAGACACCGGGACCGACTGGCCTACCTGAGTTTATACTACAGCTGAGGAGCCAGGGCTGCCTCCACCCCTTCCAGAGGGTCAGCTCAGGCCTGGCCTCCGCTTCCCACCCACTCGCGGAGACAATCATCTGCGCTACCCAGCCTCTCCAAATAAAACCATATCAAAAAGAGGCGTTTCTTGCCACTAGTTGTGTTTACCTGTTCTCGTGCCAGGTGTCTGCTGCCTCTGCGGGTGTGTGGGTGCCGCTGGGTCCCTCAGCCCTGCTTCCCTCGACCCCTTGGCCCAGGCAGGGCTGGCGGCCATTTTCTCTGTGTTGCCATGGAAACGCCTCACCTCGCTGCCCTCCCCAGTATAGCTTCCCTCACTGCAGGGGGCTTTTCCCCCCAAAATCCAGCCTCGCTGGCACCAGAGAGGAGCCAAATTAAGGCAGCTAGAGGGTGACTCAGTCGCTGCCCCGTCTCCTCAGCACTGGGAGTGAACACCACCATTTTCTCTGCCACCACCTGTTTTCCCCATCCTCCTCACCACCATCTCCTCATCTCCAACAGCCACTCCAGGCCAGGCCAAGGGGATCACCCACAGCCTGAGGAGAGCTGAGAAACATGAGGGCATACGTGACACAGCCACCGGTACTGTGCTGCCCTCAGGTATGTTCAGAGTATAATGGCTTTGCGCACAGCCAGCAACTACATTGAAGCAGCAAACACAGCTAACACCCTCAGGAAAGAGGCTGTGCTGGGACAAGTTAGAGCAGATGGCCTGCAAAATCTATGTTTGCATTAGTAGCTTTTTCCCTACTGACATGAGGAAGATATTCTCATGCAAGGAGCAAGCAACATGCTGCTAATTAAGAATCTGGCCATGAAAATAAATTCGGTCTGAAAGAGAAAGGTGCTGGTATTCATCATCAGCTGTTTCTGTAATGTACAACTCAGACCCTAGGGATTTCTATAAATGTCTACAAACCTTCACACACAGACTTGATCTGTCTGATCACGAGCTTGATTCAATCTCAGGGGAAAACTAAGACCAGGCAACATTCATTTGTGGTATAACTACCTGTTGCAATGCAGGCTTTCAAATTTTCTGGGTCTGTTTAGCTGTTTCTGTAGCAAATTTCACCTGTAGCCCAATTTCAGCTCTAAAACCAAAATGCATTCTTCCAATTTCCCACTTTCGGTCTTTGAGTGCTCTCGCATATGCACGACAACAGCTGCTCACAACCCGTCTTTTCTGGGCACGTTGGCCCCTTCCAACCACAAGAGGCTGCTTTGTAGCTGCAGCTGTCAAAAAGGGAGGCACTTGCTGATACACAGTTGCCCCTTTTGGTGCAATCTTTTGAAGGAAGGGGTATGACTCCCTGGAAATTGGACTGTCCTAAGACCTGGGTTTTATGGCTGTTTAAGGCTTCACCTTTGTATTCACGGCTGATACTGCATACTTCACCTCCATCTGTCTTGGTTTTCTAATCAGGAGAAAAATACATGTGTAAGAGAAGACGTAAAAGAAAGTAAGCAGTACAGTCCTTGTCAACCACCTGTTCCACCTGTGGTTAGAGAAACCTTCTACTAAAGCTTTTGCAAAACTGATGGTATTTCAGAAAGCACTTTGTCCTCACTGAATATATTTCTAATGAACCAAAGTTTTTGTTGGAAAATTCCCAGCCTTCTCATCTATCAAGTGTTGCTGTGGAGAAAGGAAGAGATGCAGAGGGAAGGACAAGACTTCCTACAGTTTGTGAATCCCACTGAACACACACTTGGGCTCCATTCAGGTGTTTTCCACTCCTGAAACTTTAAGGACTCAGTCAGTTTTGCTTGTAGGACATAAAATTTCTTTTATTATGAACATAAAAATAACTATTTTTATTCTACATTTTTCCCCTACCCAGCGAGGGATTTTCTTATTACAAAAAATGCTTAATCCAAGTAAAAAAAAAAGATATAAACTTTTATATATACATACATACACAGTGTCTCTGTACATTTATCGTTCTGTACAACCAAGGCACCAGCAGAAGTGACAATGGCACATGCAGGACTTTTTTGCTAGAGACATCATATCAAATTGTTTGGCAGGAACACCTCCATTCTCACTGAAACAATAACTCCTTTTTACCTTCCTCCTCCCTGGGTGACAGGGGAAGAAGGAGGCCTGGGAGCATGCCTTAACTAAACAGAGGTGAACATGTGCAGACACAACTCTGATCTCCCCAGTGACTGCAACAGACGTCTTGCACTCAGCTACTACTCTAGGAAACCGTGACCTGCAGGCAGTCTGCAGCAGGCAGTCTTTGCTGCCGCTCCCAGCACCATGTTTTCATCCAGAAGAGATGCTTGGGAGACTGGACCAAACTACAGGAGTCTTTTGTCGGAGAAATTTAACCCATATTTTGCCTAAGTAACGGTTGAATGCAAATTAAAGCAAAGCCCTCCAGAACCATCTAACAATTACAATACTCCCATCGCCAGTCATTTTCACTGCTGAAATAAAGTCTTCTGCTCTGGGGAAATAAAGGAGGAAAAAAAAGAGCAACTTCTGTTGATAAAAGCCCGTATTTGAGAATGAACAAAATAAAAAAGTGCGATCGATAGCATGGCCTTGTGGACTGCAATCAATACAGCTTTATTCCATATTCCAAATTTTTCAGCACAGCATCTTTCAAAACAGCTGGTGAAGGTGTGAACTCTCAAAGGAGTTGTGCAGTGTTGAAACTAACAATAGAACTGAAAAATAGCCTGCAGCAGCTGTTAAATCTTGCCTTTCATACTGCTAAAAAATAATCTCAAAGCAGAATAGGATAAACACCACACTTAGCGCTTTTAAGTTAGAAGTGCAGCTGCAGCCAGAAAAGTGAGAATAAAATGCCATCTTAGCTCTGTATTTACACTTCGCTCTCTTACTAACATACTGGACGCCTTTAGTTTATAAAAGAAAAGTCTGTCTGCTTTTACCTGCTAAGAATCCAAAGAAAGAAACCTCTCTGGGATTTTTCTGTCTCTGTTAATACATGCTCCTTAGATTATAAGGCCAGGCAAGGTTGATTGCAGAAGTTTCTTTTCTAGCCTGCCAGACAGCCACAAACAAATTATGCCTTTGTATTCTGTAGAGCCTGCTGGGAAGCACTGAGCAGCAAGAACCTTTGTGTCCCCATCTCTTCAGAGAGTAAATCCTGCTGACAGTGAGAACAAACCAAAGTAAACGAGACAATTCCCATCCGTAACCCGGCGGCCTTCAACGCTTTTAAGGCAATTGACCGTTGACCATTCCAAGTCAGCAGGAGAGCAGAGGGGAAAGAGGGAGCATTGCAAACCAGGATGAGAGTGTAGTTCACTATGCAGAGAGAGATCATTCTTCTGCCTCTGCCACTCAGCTGGATTGCCTCTCCTGTCTTGCTCCATGCCTCTCACCCACAGCAGTGGAGGTGAACTCCCTGCGTTTCTCTTCTCTGAGCAGTCAGCTGGCTACACTTCATTTCTTTCTGCGGATCTTGGGCTTTTTCACTGGCCGGAGGTAGGGATTGTCTATCACATTTTCCTCCCCGTTCCGACTGCCTGACAGAGAGGTGTTCTGCTGTAACACCGAAGCATTCTCCTTTTCAGGTCCTGAATCATCCTGCCACATTAAAAAAAAAACAAACCAAATGCATACAGAACCAAAGCTATACTAAACAAGGCTTAGAAATTCAAACCACATAACCTACAGGCAAAACAGATAATCAACAGCCAAGATAAACAACAGCACACAAGGAGCTGCATTAAAGGTAAAGACTCCCGATTTCTAACACAAGATCATCCCCTTTGGGAACAGTGGGATTCTAGGACAATCCTCTCTCCCCTAACACTGACATGAAGATTGTACTGAAAGCTCATGATCCAACCTCATTTTGCATCGCACCCTACAGAATGTTAAAGAACCATGACAATGTTTAGTCATGTACACCTGGCAAAACGCAACCCACTCTGCTATCTTCCACCCACTCTGCCCAGCTGCAAGGAAGACAGGCAAAGAACCAGGTTTCATAAGTTTAAGAAAGTCGGGCCCGAGAGACCTTGATCTCTCGGGCTAGGCGTACCGTGCTCATGTGAAGGGGGAGGTTCTCGGTGTCTGTCTGGTCGTCTTGCTCAGATGAATCTGTTTCTTCCATTTGCTGCATTTCCAGCTCAGAGGGAAGAAGAGCTGTCAGGTAGGGTACGGTGAAAGGCCTGGCAGCAATCACTAGGGTTAGGGAAAAGGACACAGTCAGCAAGCTGGGAGAAGACTCCTCAGCTCGAAGACAATGAAGCACAAAGCCAATCAGTTAGAGAGCAAACCCTTTCACTGGTTCTGGTTTTAAACACACACACTCTTTTCCTGCTGCTCCCAGGGATCAGGAATGAAATATGCTGTCCCTAAAAGACAGCAGTCTCTAATTTCCTGTTTTCTGAGGTCCCTTTATGTTTCCAGCCAAGGACAGAGCATTATACTAACACAAAAAGTCCTTCCTGACCTCCACAAAAGTTCAATTATCTCACAGGCTGAAGCATCACTTAGTCTCCCTTAAGATAACACCGACATCTGTGCTGTCAGTGAGCCTTAGGGAAGTGAGAATTCTCATCACTGCTTTGCAGACAGAGAAACAGGAAAACCTCCACTGCGTACCACAAAAATGTAAGACAGAAGAAATTACTTGTTCAAAAGAGACTGGACTGGGATGAGCTTTGAATTTAGCACTTATCAGCCAAGGCCTTCGCCACCAGCATTAGAGAGCGAGCCTTTGGTGAGGGTGGAAGCCTACCATTTGGCTTTGATTCTGCTTTTCATTCTCATTTTAAATAGAAAATTCCTCATTTCCCAGACTTCCAGTGCCTCAGAAGGGCAAACACAATGTGATCATTCAGTGCTCACCTCCTGCAGTAGCAAGACCTCTAGTGGAGTGTATACTCAGTTAGATAGCTGTCATTTACAGCATAAAGCATCCTAGGTAACTCACATGGGAATGTGCTAACATCATCTTTGAAGAGACTCTGCGTTTCTCCCGTCTTAGCCATGAAACGTGTGAGAGCTCTTTCTACGTCGCGCCGTTGAGACGCTGCCTTTTCCCGTAGGACTTGATAATCAGATACCGGCTCCCGGTATGTCTGCGGAGCAGGGAGGGAAAAAAAAAGAACACCGGTAGTGGATGCAATGCAGACAGCTGGAGTTCAGAGCACTACTAGGATGCAGAGGCTACAGGCAAGCATTGACCTTCAACATGGAGAGATTTTCAGGGAGCTACAGATGTCAGTCAGCCAGAAATCTACAGCAAGGGCAACCCGCCAGCAACAAGCGCTATAGTAAGGCAGGAGAAGCAATGTTTTGGATGAACAGTATCACTGCACTGAGAATACCTGTACACCACTCCTGGTGTTATTGCACACAAACAGACCCCGAATGGCATAAAAATCTTTTTTCACTCACTGGTGTCTTGATGTAAGTGTGAGGATCTGGAAACTCAGGGAAATGGCCAGGGATGTGGGATGGATGTGGCTTGTTCTGTCCAGCTGTCAGGGCTTTGGGAGTCACGGGCTGGTTTGTCACAGGAGCTATAGTTAAAAAAAATGCACACACACAGATCAGCCAGCTGCATTCTGCCAGGAGTCAGAGATCAGGTACTAGCTTACACTGAGCTGTGACCCATGTCTCCAGGTCCTATAAAAGGGACAGAGCACATTCCCACAAGCAATTATTTCAGATTGTGTTTGGCATCCCAAAAAGGAACAAGGATTTCTTGACGCCTCTCTCCTACACAACGAGAGCAAAACCATCCTGAGGATTCTCATGTGCAACAAGGATGCTGAAGCAAAGGCAACTGATTTGGCAGAGGGTACCTTCCTTCACCTGTTACACAGTCATTACAGGAATCCTTAACACAAACTGCACTTCCAGGAGCACTGGACAGCATCATCCATCAGAAAACCAGGAGCTCTCTGGATGCCAGCAGAGAGGAATGCCAAATTATTTCCAATTTCCTGCATAAGAAGAGAAAGGATTTCCCACATACGGGCAGTGATGACCATCCTCTGGGACCGCTTGGCATATGCAGGAAGAGTTTCAACATTGAACCCTGAAATATGAAAGAGGAAACAGAAATCACATCAAGAGTTCATGCTGTCAAAAATGCCTTCTCTTAGGCATTTCCAGAATTTTTCCAAGGGCTCCGAATTACATGAGCAAGAAAATCACGCATTCTGTATATATTCATACTGCACCTGCAGCAGCGGTATCTGAGTGCCTGCATGAGGCCCAGAACAGTGTGCATCGCACAAACACCAGAAACATCGGGGACAGATTTTCCTACCAGTGCAGCACACCCAAACCTCCTGCAATGCAGGCAGCTGGAATTAGTGGGATCAGTCAACTACTCACCCATTTCCACGAGAGTAACCACTATATCAGAGAGCGTAGGCTGTGTTCTGGCTGTATGTTCACAGTAGGACTTTGCGCTCCTTCCAATTTCAGAAATATCTGGGGGGGGAAACACCACCACATATTTGATTCACAGAGCAACAACACATGCGTATCAGCCCAAGCCTGGCTTCAGAGACCTGAATTTTTAGCAAATTTAACAAGGAATGAAAAGTAGCTCCTGGAATCCAGCGTCCTACAGCCTGCATATTTAAAATTAAAGCATGCGCAAAATATGGAGACACTAAAGATCAAAGCGTCAGATGTTTTCCACAAATGCAAAAGGCAAATCTGCATCACAGGCATGGAAAAATACAAAACAATCACCTCCTGATTTCTGAAAAATATGTAACCTGAGATCCCAGGCACATCACCCAGAAGAGCAGGAGCAGAGCAGCCAACCATGGGAATTTCTACAGCCTTAACTAGCCAGACGTCTGGAACTTTGTTATTTCTCTATTTATTCTGGCAGCATCTTAATATGTGGAGCTTATGAGGATACGTAATGAGTATCTAATGAGTACTGACTGAGTAAGATAAGTACTTCTGAGTTTGGACAAACAGCTCACGCTCACAGAAGCCTGTGACTCCAGGGCTGCACTCTAGCCGCCAGTCGAGCCTTCTGCTTTTGCTAAGGTCGTTAACGCAAGATAATAAAAATGGAAAAAAAACCCCAAACCCAACAAAAAATGAGAGCGTGAAGGCCAGTTTGAACACAAAGAAACAAGAAACTCCAGGGGACCAGCGTGACGCTGCCGGACACTGACGAAGCCGGACACTCACAGCTCTGTAACATCTCTGTCAGCGTCTCCACCGCGGCCTTTTCAGCGCTCTCGAAGCCGGCTTCGGTGAGCAAGGAGCTGACCACCACCTGCAGGGTCCTCCGCCGAGCCAGGTAGTAGTTATCCGCAGGCGTGGTTGCGTGCTTGCTGCCCGACCTCTGCGGACGCAGACCCCCCGCCCCGGAACGAGAGCTCAGGGGAAGGCAGCCCCCCGGCCCCGGGGCCGCGGGCAGGGCGAGGGGCCGCGGGCGCTGGGACACACGGGCGCTGGGACGTGCCGGGGCTGAGGGCAGCGCTGCCCGCGGGCTGCCTGCGCTCAACGGCCGCCGGCCGGCCCTGCCTGGCCCCCGCTGCGCGCGCACGCATATAGGCACGTGTACCTCTGCACACGCACATACACAGGGACACGCGCACACACGCATGCACACGTACACTTGCACACGCATGGATGCGCATCTACCTATGCACACACAGATGCACACGTACCTATGCACGCACATACACAGGGACACGTGCACACACGCATGCACACGTACACTTGCACACGCATGGATGCGCATCTACCTATGCACACACAGATGCACACGTACCTATGCACGCACATACACAGGGACACGTGCACACACGCATGCACACGTACACTTGCACACGCATGGATGCGCATCTACCTATGCACACACAGATGCACACGTACCTATGCACGCACATACACAGGGACACGTGCACACACGCATGCACATGTACACTTGCACACGCATGGATGCACATCTACCTATGCACACACAGATGTACATGTACCTATGCACACACATACACATGGATATGTGCACACACGCATGCACATGTACACTTGCGCATGCATGGATACACATCTACTTATGCGCGCACACAGATGCACATGTACCTCTGCACACGCACATGGATGCACATGGACAGGTGAACACACATATATACACACGTACACATGCNATGGATGCACATCTACCTATGCACACACAGATGTACATGTACCTATGCACACACATACACATGGATATGTGCACACACGCATGCACATGTACACTTGCGCATGCATGGATACACATCTACTTATGCGCGCACACAGATGCACATGTACCTCTGCACACGCACATGGATGCACATGGACAGGTGAACACACATATATACACACGTACACATGCACACATATATGCATATGTACATATGAACACCAACATATATACATGTACATATGCACACAGACATATATACACGTACATAGGCACACAGACATATATCCCTAAATCTACACACACATACACGCACCCACATACATACATACGTACAGACACGGTGCTGCAGGCAACACCCAACGCGGAACGCCCTTTGAGGCGCGGCCCCTTTAAAAAAGCCGCCCCACGGGCAGCCCCGCCCCTCTGCCCCCCTCGCCGGCCAATCCGAGCCGAAGAACTTCAGCCAATCAAGCCCCGCTGCCGAGCCCCGCCTCC
>VZTL01073564.1:0-16829 GCA_013400535.1 Scopus umbretta | reverse complement strand
CCCCAGCAGGGATGTCTGTCTCTGCCAGGGCCTTGTGGTGGAGGTGGGGCAGGCTCTCAGCCTCCTAGCATGTTAAGAAGAGAGAGAGAGATGCTGGAGCCTTGTAGCTTCCACCTGAGGAACTTCTGGGTGTCTGCACACTAGTGAGTAAGCTGACATTGCAGATGGAGCTAAAAGGGGGGAGATATGAATGCTTTATGTTGGTAGGTTGCAGTTCACTGGCGTGACTCTTGAGAAGTGTCAGACCCCAATTGTGTGGATGGGAAGGGGAGTGAAGGCTGGCAGGTCTGGACTGAAAACATTGGTGTAGTGCTGGTGCTGCAGAGGCAGGCTTGAGTTGAGCCAAAAATGTCTGTAGGAGCGCTGCGGGAGTTTCAGAATGGTTTGTGCTATGCCTGGTACCACAGGAAGCATTGTGCCTCTTGGTCTCAGCTTGCCATCAAGTTAATTCAACCAGTTTACAAGCTGCTCTTGTAGCAAATCTAGGGGATGAGTAAATGGGGAAGCAAGTGTGGACAGGTGCTTTTGCTGATGAATGTTGTGTGCATCAGAGTACTAAGTAAGGCAGCATTTCCTCCTCATGATATAATATGCCAGCCATCACACTCAGCAGGGAGGGGAAAAAAAATAAAAATAAATGGTGATTAGTGGTGTGGTGCTAGATCTTGAAATGTTTCAGGCAGAAGAGAGATCGGGTAGGGACCCAGTGCAGAGTGAGGGAGTAGCATGCACATGTTTGAGATGCATGCAGGTCAGGACTTTGGTCTGCTATTATCTCTGCTACTAAGTCTTTCCCTCACTCCCTCATCTGTGCAGTGAGGAGGATGAGGGTATTATCTAGCTGAATTATCTTACTGAGATTGTGAGGGGTGCAATATAAATACAGCACACAACTGATCCATAGCTCCTGGTTGTTTTGTTGCATGAGGACAGTCTCTTCTGGGTCACTTGTTTCCAGTACTTTGTAATGTCACTTTTCAGCCTGTTATTTACAGCACTTGCCTTCAGGCAGCACTCCCTGCCTTCAAGAGTGTTTATGCTGTAACTGCTTCATGTAAAACACAGACACCATTCTGAAGAATACCGACTGAGAGTCAGCACGCTTCTCTGGAGAATTTACTGCTGATCTGTACAGCCACACAGCTTCTCTCCACCNGCTGCCTCCTTCCTTGGGGTGTATGCTCGTCCAGACCAGCAGCACAGCTCTTCAGTGCTGCCCTGGCACCCGCTGCCTCCTGCAGTGAGCTCCTTCTATAGAGATGGGTTGCTGCTGAAATTCCAGTGTAAGCATTTCTTTCCTGCTCTGGCCAAGCTGTTTGGCCTGGTTTGTGCATGCCCTTCTGCATTTGATGCCTTCTGCTGATTCTTTCCTTGTACGTACTATATTACCTGATTTATTCATGTGTGGGAGCTATTGTGTAAATAAGAGTACTTCACATCCCTGTGCTGCCTGTTTTTTACTCTTTTGGGAGTATTCTTTTTTCCTCCTTACCAAAGCTTCATAGACCAAGTTCAGAAAATAAACCTGTTTAAGTCTCTAGCTCTTAGCACTCCAGGGGCTTCGGTTTGGGAAGGGGGTGGCAGGGGAAGTCCTGCAGTGAGGGGTGCTAGGGGAAGCTGGGTGCTGTGGTCAGTGGGGCAATGCTTTGTATTATTCTGGACTCTAGTCCTGGGTCTGCAGGCAGCCTGCTGAGTAACCGTAGGCGAGTGTCTGCTCCTCTGCATTTCATCTTCCCATCTCTAAGTACTGGTGTTCCTTGTGAGATGCTTTCAGAGCTGATAAACAGCAGCTTCTGACATTAAAATATCCTTGTTGGTGGTGCAGTGCCCGTGAAAAGCTCTTCCCTGAGCAGTGCAGTCCATGTTGGACTCCTCATGAGCAGAGTGCCCAAAGCCTGGCAGAAATCCACTAGTCCACGGATTTGCAGACAGTCCTAAAACTATGGGTCACAACATCCCTCTTTATGGTGCAGGTACATAACTCTTCCCTTATGCATAGCTCCCTTCTGACTGGTGGGGTGGGAAAATAAGACTTGCATAAAGGTCCAGTTACTCAGTGACTTAAGAGTTTCTTGTGCGTCTCTGAAGTACGGCTGCTCTGAAGTAGCTGCTAGCAGCCACTAGAGGAGACTAGCCAGCCGAGACAAGAGGGGGCTAGCCAAAAAGGAGGGCTTCAGTGCCATGCTAAAAGATGTTGCCAGGGACCCAATTTGAAAGGAATAGAATTTGGAAGCAGAGCCATGCTGGCAGTTTGTGTCCATAGGTGGAGGGCGGCATCTTTATTTTGAAGCCCATGTGAAGTGGGAAATGACACTGCCACTGGAAGAACGTGCCAAGTTAATGTGCCAGTTTCCTCTGGAGCGCTGTGAAATCGGTCATCTGGCAGCAAAACGAAAAAATGCAGGATGGCGATAGTCTGTGTGCCTTCCTGAGCATGTTGTGTTTTCCCAAGGATTGGAACATTTCCTCTTGTTTCCCATTTTTAGCAACAACAAAAAACACTTTCACATTGGTGTCAAACTGAGAAAGGAAAAAAGTTCATGTGTTTCTACTCTGAATTGCATGCAGATTATTGAAAAGAAGAGGTAGGAGTTAGGATTCCCAGGTCTGTTGACACTAAATAGTTGTGTGACCCCAGACAAGAAGAATATTAACCTTGTTGAGATACAGCTGAATAGTTATTCTGATATGTACAATCCCAGAGGGAAAGCTGTAAAGCTTGCTGAAATTCATATTTGAGAAGAATAATGCAGACTGTTGACTCTAGACTCCCTGGGTAGGGAAAGCCCAAGGCTTTGTAACTTTTTGAGCCTGAGACGTGCTCAGTGCAGCAGAAGAGCTCACCGAAGGCTGGCCCTGTGACCTTGATGTTTTCCCATCATAACTTTGAGAGAGGTGGTTGGTCAGGTGGAAGTTACTGAGCTCAGTGCAAGGGTGAAATTCTGCAGCATGTGTTAGACAGGAAGCCAGGCCAAGCGATCTCGTGTCCCTTTGCGCTCCTAAATTTCATTGTGCCTCTGGCTTGCCAGAGAGATGTGTCTTGTACGGGCCCAGAGCAAGGGATGGAGCTGCTGCAGGTTGGTTTCCTTGCAGCACCCAGCCCCGAGAGGAGGCAGCTGCCACCCGCAAGGTGCTGGTGTCCTCTGGGTCTGCCCCAAGCCACCCCGGTGCCATTGCCACCAGAGGGCATGGCATGACCAATGTGTTCTTATTTGTGAGCAACTTAATTCAGAAACCAAAATAGTCAACAGTGAATTAATTTAGACTCTTACACCCCTTAGCTGTCAGGACATCACCAAAATCCTCCCTGCACCCAATTATTGCTGAAAAGCTCCTGTGAACCCCCCAAATTGTGTGACTGACCAGATCTGAGGGGTTTTGTCATGCAGTTTAACAGTGGCAAACACCTGATATGCAGAGGAAGCTGCTGCTGGGCAAGGAGGGAATAAACTGCACACCTGAGAATGTTTAGGATTTTTTATAGACATTGGCTTCTGCCTTGCAGAAATGAAAATGCAAGTGCAGAGAGCTTATATGTGTTGCTGAAACTTTTTTATTTTATTTACTATTTTGAGAAATGTTATTTACCTGTTAGTGGCATTATCCTCCTCTCTAAAACAGCAGTGGTGTTATTGTTGGCAACATACATGTGTGTCAATTAAAACCTCTTGAAGTAAAACCCTTGCAGGTTTCTTGCTGGTTTTGTTACTTGGCAGAGGAGGCTGATGCCTTGGCAGAAAGGATGGCTCTGCCTGGGTTCGTAGCGAGATGTGGGGATGCGGATGAGCTCTCTAGCTGTGCCCCCTCAGCACTATCCAGAATTTACATTCACCTTTCAAAAAGATACAACGCGCACAGAGGGCGGAGAAGAGTTTCTAGAATGCAAAATGCATCTCAATGTGTGAGTTAGGTGTTCCAGCCGTGGAGTTTTTCAGAATAAAGCTTGAAGCCATTTAGTCAAACCTATAAATAACCACAAGGGGAGAAGGTGTCTGGTGGTAGAGGGCTCTTTGATCTAACAGTCATAACAAGATCCAGGTGCTGAAAGTGCAGGTCAGCACAGTTAAAATAGGAAATAAGATGCATCTCTTCATAGGGGAATGTAACGGGGCTCCTCAAGGGTGCAGTACACTCCCAGCCATGTCAAGGCTCCAAATCAAGACTGACTATCTTTCCAGAAGATAATGCTGTAGTTCAACTGCAGGCTGCTGAGCTAGACACGAAAATGAGATGTTTATAGCCAGCTCCTAAGCAGGCAGTCAGAGCTAGTATCCCTTCCGAGGTTCTTCTGTATGGCAGTGTCCATGCTGGAATTGGACCCCAAAGGGTCCCTGGCTCTCCTCCCCTGCCACTCAGGCAGGCCCCCCCCCTCCACTGTCTCCTTTTGCAAGTTTTGCTCCTTGGGGACAAGCCTGCAATGTCAGGAGCTCTGGTTGGCCAAACTGGAATGTCAGAGCATCTTTACTGCTTAAAGTGGGCCTGGGGTAATTGATGTTTGCCGGGCCTTTTATTTCAGCACTAATCAGCTGTTAAAACAGTTGTTAAAACTGTTCCTTCCCATTCCACCAGCTCATAGCTATGTTTCTGAGTCAGTGCCATGTCTAATCCGCCAGGCATGTAAACCCACACCTCTAGGCTGTCCAGAGTCTCTGCTGCTGAGAACTATTGCAGATCTCTGGTCAGCTCGTCCTGCCTCATCAGTGACTCAGTGGATGTTCTTTTCCATTCTGTTCCCTCTGTTTCCCTGAAGCTTTGGGGTCCAAAGGTGATGAGGAGATGGGTTAAGTCTGCTTTTGTGCAACTGGTTAGATGTGAACTTTATTTCCTGAGAGGAATGCCAGATGTTAGGGTTTGCTGAGAGAAAAGGCAGGGGAACACTGCCAGATTTTGGGGATGCTTTCCAGTGCAGATTCTTACAGACAATGCAAATGGTCCTCACCTTCCCTCCTGCACTGGAGAGGATAACCAGTTCTCTGCCCAATCTTATCTGCAAGCTATCATTCTGACTTCCTATCCTTGCTTTGGGCAAACTGTTTGCAGCTGTTTTGGACATACCAGATGCTGGATGTAACAGCCACTGATGCAGTCCCTTGGTATCAGGGATGCTGCAAATCAGAACATCCCCAGCAGTGTCGGGGAGAGCCAACGGCACGTTCATCAGAGTGCCAGTACTGTCTGGCCCAGTCTCTCCTGCCTTGTCAAGGGATGGTGATGGTCTGGCTACTGGGGACCCTTAAAACCAGCTAGAAGGACTCTGGGAGAAGAGACACATTGCTTCTGCCTTGTCCCTGGCACAGGCTGATCCCAGTCAGAGCCGTATGTCTGACCTGAAACTTTCCCAAATCTTGAATCCTCCTCTTCTCGCTCATCCTTGACCAAGAAATGGCAAATGCAATGCATAACTGCAGCAAAACCAGAATTACCCCTGTTTGCTGATCCCTGTATACACATTTGGCATATTTTACAGTGGGCTGTGAGCCCATTCCCTACCTCAAGTATCTGCCTGATTTTAAATGTCGTCTTCAGGCTGTCAAAGGAAGTTCTGCACAGCAAGGTGGGCACGGTCTCTGCTGTAAAGCAGATGTCAGCATTAAAGCTAGGCCAGGACAATGTCTGTCTCCTGCATGTTTTTTGCACACTTCCCTCTGTGGCTAACAGCTTGCCAGATGAAACCATCTCTGCTCTGAGCCAGAGCTGTATCACATGTGCCTTTGATATTTTGCAAAAAGTAAGGTGTTGCTGCTGGCCCCACAGGGTGACAGCCTTACCCTGGGGCACAAGCACCGGCAGCTCAACTCAGAAGAGGCCACTTACCACATTTGGGTTTCTTACTGCTGTCTTTGACAAATATCGCTATCATTTCAGGAAACCACATGGTGGGTGTTGTCTTCTCAGGGTAGGGGTGGGGGAAGGAATCCTGCTCCTCCATGCACAGGCTCAGGGATTGGGCTGGGGTGGTGGGATACCTCTGCTCTTCAGGATGGGCTGTGGGTAGCTCCTCTGTCAGAGCAGGGTGAAGCTGCCCATGTTCCCCCTGGCAGGGAGCATCCAGGGCCAGCATGAGTAATTCCTGCTCGTGGGCCGTGCTGTGAGTGGGCTGAACTGACTCTGCTTCGGAGTAGAACAATACAGAAGTTTGGAAAATTCTTCCGAGCTGTGGTTGTGTGCTGTTGGCCATCCCACCTGGGCTTGAGGTCCTTTTTTTGAGCTTTTCCTATTTCCAAAGGACAGGCAAGATGTTTGGATGGATTTCGCAGAGCCCACATGCCTCAGCTGGGTCTCATGCATGGACGCAGCTTGCTTAAAATTCTCCTGGGTTGGACTGAGGGGTTTTAGTAGCTCTTGGAGATGCTTCCTACACTGATGGGTGATGGACAAACTTTCTTCTGCTGCTGGGGTGCAATGACTAGAACACCAGCCTTAGAGGGCCTAGTTCTGGCTTTGCTGTTTGTCTTTGTATATAGCAAAACACTTCCCTTTCTGTGCTTGGTTTTTTTTTCCCCATCTTTCAAATGGGGTGGGGTGAAATAACTTAAGAACCATCAGTGACTTAACTGTAAGAGTTGCAAAGTTAGGCAGCTGCTTACTGTTACAAGAGTGGGTGACAATAATGGGGTTGAGAGGGACTGCTGTCACCTTTACTTGCCCATTAAATCTGTCATTTCAAGAACACAGGTGTTTCTTAGCAAAGCACTTTGAGCAAATGCCTGTATCTGTAAATTTGAGCTTGAAGTCTGATGAAAGTCACTTTTTTCTTGCCAGTGGGATCCTGGAAATACAGAAGCAGTAGCAATGAATGAAATGTAGGAACTTCTGTGAACTGACTGGATCCTCTCAACAAGTTCAAGCTGAGTTTAGAGCTTGGGTTTAGACTCATTCTTGTTTGATCAAATCCAGCTCTCTGTCCCCATTTTCAGGTGAAATGAACATGTCACTTATCAGCTTCTTGCCTCAATAAAGGTTCTTACTAAGAACAAAGCCTGAAGTTTATTCATCTGTGCTCAAGAAAGGCTTTTTAGGGAAAAGGGAGGCTTCTTAGGAAGAAATCCTGAAATAGGCTGTTGGGAGAGTGAGGAGATGGAGGTTTATTAAATCACCTGAATAGCATTACTTTTCTTTTAAGGACCCCGCTTGCCCGAAGCCAGCTCTTTTATGGCCTTTCTTGATTTCAGAAGGAACTGTGTTGCTTAATGTCTCTAAAAATTATACATGGTTCAAAAAGTGGTTCCTTTGCTAGCACAAAGGCATATTCAAACTGGAATTCTGTGTTTAAGTATCTTTGTGTAAATGGGTGGAGAGACCTGGCCATGTCTGTACACACCTCCTTTTTCTACCTGTGGCCATGGAAGAATTCCATTGCCCAGGCAGGAGGTGCAGCCAGGCCATCCTCACACTAGTTGCTCCATGAGAAGCCTTGTTTGTTGAAAAAAAACTCTCTACCCTCTCCCACCTGTTCTCTCCTCCGTGAGAGGAAAGAGGCTCCAGATCATGTCATGGAATAAGCCTGAGCTGGGAAAACTTCTGTTTTCTCCAAATGGCTCTACCAGAGCTTTTGGGCTGTGGAAATCTTGAATCGGTTAGACCTAATGGGAACATGAAACTGAATCCCACCAGACATCCGCAGTCCTCCGGACTTGGGGTGTAATGTCGCTCCTCAGGCCCTCCCTACAGGCCAGGCAGAGCAGTTTGTTTCTCTGGGGCCTTCAGAAGCAGCAGTGAGACACAAGGGGTGAGGCAGAGATAGAGGGTGGCAGCAGCTGTTCAGGATGTGTTGCTGATTCTGTGACATCTCCCACCCTTTTTGGAAATCGAGAGTTTGGAACAAGACAGAAAGAAAGAAACAGCCGCTGATAAAGCTTCACATAGAGGACAGCCCTAGCCTCAATGGGCTGTGACCCACAGCCTGTCTCCGGGGTTCTGCACCAGCTGGGAGGCAACGATAGGCTTTGCTGCTTATTCTGTCCGTTCACCTCCCTGCTCTGGGCATGGGGACGGATATCATCTCCCTTCCTTCCTCCTCCTTCCCTCCCTTCCTCCCTCATGTCTCC
Source organism: Scopus umbretta (assembly GCA_013400535.1). Lineage (NCBI taxonomy): Eukaryota > Metazoa > Chordata > Aves > Pelecaniformes > Scopidae > Scopus > Scopus umbretta. The sequence goes on along the minus strand of VZTL01073564.1, from coordinate 8,781 downwards.
GTCTCTTCCTCTCTAAGTCTGAAACTTTCTCTGTAACCTCTGTTAACTTGCCCTGGCAGAGTTTCTGGTTTGGCTCTGCTCGCTGATCCTCTGTTGTGCAACACCCTAGGGACTTGTAGCCTCTGTCCCCTTGAGGGTCACACCTAGTGATGGTGGGCTGGGAAATCCCAGAGTATTCTCTGTCCTAGGAAATGCAATTTTGAAGAGGCAAAAAAACAGAGTGAAGAAAATGTTTGTGGCTAGAAACTGTTGACCCTGGATGATGCTCCCTGGACAACGTTTTCCTCACAGCATGACTGTGTGTCACTCGGGTTTGTCTGTGAGGACCTCTGTCAAGCCAAGAGGATGCTGGTGTCACCCGAAGTACTGACCTTCTGAGGGATGGTGGCAATAGACACCTACTGAAGTGTAGTGGAGAGGGTATTTGCTGGAGTGACATGCTTGTGTGGCAGAGAAGTTGCTTGGGCTGGGAGCAAGGGAAGCTGCTCCAGGGGCAGATGTAGAAGAAATTTTCTGTGGCTGTGAAACTATGTAGTTTGGCTGGAAGGAAGGGGATCTCAGAGACTGTGGGCAGCAAGACTTATATTGGTCCATGGAGGTGGGGAAGAGTGCATCAGTGCTGGAGAAGGCTCCTTGGGCAAGGAGGACTGAGATCCGCACTGACTTCAGCGGGAGGGTTGTATGGGAGGGCATGTGGAGTCTGGTAGAGCATGCATTTCCTTAGCCTCACCAACAGCAGGTCTATTTTGGGTAAATGTTTACTGGGTTTCTGAAGGTCTGATAAATTGAGTTCCCACCACAGCCCAAGCAAAGATCCTGTGCCTTCAGGGCATATGGAGGGCTACAGGCCACGTTTCACGTGCAGACAACTGTCACCGCATGTAACTTTGTTTCTTTGCTTTCTTTTTTTTTCCTCTTTTTTTCTCTAACAAATGAAGGGGGTCCCCACATCTGGCTGTGGCGGTTAAACAGGCTCGATTTAATCACAGGCTGATATAGGACGCAGAGAGAAAGGAGGGGAAAGAGGTGAGAAACACAGAGCACCTGCTTACCCCCAGCCAGTGTGCCCCGTTCTGGGTCAGGCTGCGCATGCGGGAGGGCCAGGAAATCCACAGCCGGTAGCGAGGGCACAGGGGGAAGCAAGTTGCCCAGATCCTGCCTGGGTGGAAAGTCAGATGGTTGGGACCTTTTGCAAAGGTTTTCTGCAGCCTGCATCTGGGTGGAGTGGAAGCATGAAGGGGACATTGCAAAGGGGCCAGTGCTGGCAGGGAGGGCTCGTGTGGATTCATTGCACGGCAGGAGGCTTCCGAAGGGGCTTTTGCAGCAGCATGATGCGTGTGTTGAGAGGTGAGACAAATCCAATGCCTCATCTGCCTTCCAGAAAACAGGAAATCTCTTCCTCCTGAGAGCAGGTTGCTCCCCAGCTGTGTAATAAAGACTGCCTGCTTAAGCAGCAGGAGTGGTTCATGTGCGGAGAACAACAGCCAGCTGATCTGGTGGTCCTCATGTTCTGGCTGCTGCAGTCCTTTTTGCTCTAGCCCCCTGTGTCAGGGTGAGCACCAACTTTGTAGTTCCAGGGCAGAAAAAGAACGGGGGGAAAAAAAAGTTGAAAACGGCCCTCTTCTAGTGACGTTTTCCATACCTAGTGGGAAGGATGCTAAAATTATGACTTTCCAAACTGAAGCTCCCAGGCCAAATCTTTTTCTTACAGTCTACAAAGAGCCATGGCAGTATTGATCCTCTGAGCAAACGGGAGGTGTCAGTTCTCTGGGATGTCCTGTGTGTGAAGTGTTTTCTTGAGCATAGACCAGTGGGTTCCCCCACTGAACTCTGAGGTACTGAACTGCACCTCTCTAGCCCTAGGCTGGTAAGGTACAGATCTATAGATCACTGTGTATCTGTTCCCAGCTGCAGAAGTGATTCTCAGCTAGACTGGCAAGCAGAAATGTCCCAGCTGGGTGGAAAATACACAAGGCCCAAAAGAGAGGTTAAACTTGGCTCTTCTGTGAGGAGTCCTTTGGAATCAGGCTTCTGGGGCTGGAACCCAGAATTGGGAAAGGCCATGCAATCATCAAGGAGCTGTTCATCCCGCCAGGGTCCAAGTGCTTTGCTGAGAGGGTGATGGGTTTTGCCATCAAACCTAGCACTGGGTTTCTTTTTCCCCCTCTGCTCTTCTTTTGCAGTGGGTGAGCATGTTAACTGAGACAGCAGTTTTTCCTACCCCCCCTTTTCTCCTTCCCCTCCACCCCTCAATCTGGTTATTGATGAAAGCAGATTTGATATGCGATAGTCCCAAGATAAAAGCAATGTTACAAGAGAATGTAAGCAACAGCTCGGGGGAGAAAAAAAAAATAAAGCCCCCAAAGAGTTGAGCAAGGCATGGCCAGGGTATCTGGTGACAGCCCCAGCCGTTCCTTGGCCCCAGGTGCTGCTGGGAAGAGGCCTGCCTTCTGGAAAGGGTTAATACCAGGACTCCTGCTAGACTTTGGAGCCCTTCTGACAGTGGTTTTGAAATCTGATTTTCTTTCTGCAACCGAGTGAGGTTTTTATCAACTTCCTATTTGAGAGCAGAAGTCGGAGCCAGTGCAGGAAGGCTGGTGCAGGAGTGCTGCCTTGTGTCCTTCTGCCCCGACCCTTGCATTTATTTGGGGTAACCAGTGCACTGGCAATGCAAGAACCAGAGCTTGGGCACATAGGAGGTTAAGGGTAGGGAACAGCCTCTTAGTTCAGTGAGATGAAGGGTCCTGTTTTAGTCTTTGCATCAGACCACAGGCCAGCCACGCTACATGTGCAACCTGCTCCTGGTTGCTCACTGCAGCATTGCTGGCCTCGTCTCGCCTGTGTGCGGGGTTCAGCTCTCCATGGCTAGTGGCCTGTGTCAAACTCCTTGTGCAAAGCAGTAAAATAACTGTTTGTGCCTCTGCCTGTAGTGCCCAGGTGCTGAGACCTGTACTGGTGCCTGAACTCCAAGATCGGACGAGACCAAATCTTGCTCTGTTGTGGGCTTGTAGCCTAATACCACCTATATCACTGTCATGAGAGGTGAGGAACAACATATCCCTGTGCAAATGGCTCCATCCTGCACTTCTATTTGCAGCCACAACAGCGTTGTCTCCGGGAGGCATTTTGCTGGCACAAGGCAGGCAGAGTGGAACAGGTCCCCTCCTTCATGCAGATGTACGTAAATGTGCTTGCTCTAACCCAGGAGTCATTTGCACAGTTCGTGTTGTTCCTTTCCATATGTGGCTGGAGCTTTCTCTTGCAAGGGCAAGAAACCAGTCTGTCTTAAACTCAAGTATTCAGGCACTTGTGCTGTCCAGGGCAGCTCGGGTTTCTATACGCACATGTTTTATGGGGGAGCTGGACCCAGGCAAGCACAGATGGACTCGAAGCTTATGGAAAGTACCTTTCAAACCAGCCCTGTTTAGATTTCTGGCCTGAGCCAGAAAATAAATAAATAAAGATGGGAGGCCTGCTTTTTTTTTATTTGTCTGATGTATTTAATTGCATTGACAATCAGAGCCTGGGTCGGCCTCTCCATTGGAAATACCCCAGAAAGTCTCAGATTTTGCAGAGATTTCCCCAAATTCTTCAGCTGGGGAGATGACACTTCTCATCTTTACCCAGAAACTATCTCAGCATTTTTCTGTTATCTTGCACGGGAGAGAGCCTGTGGTGGCTGTTGAGGCCACCTCTCTAGTCCTAGCCTGGTTAGGGTATAGGTATATAGGCTGCTTGCCCTGTGTTGCATGGCTTGATCAATGCAGGGAAGGATGCAATCCCAATATTGCCCCAAATCATGAACGCCATCGGAGTGAGCACGGAGTTCAGCAGAGGGGAGTCTCAGCTCTGCCCAGCATAGTGGTGCTGCTGACATGCAGACAGCTAATGGAGTATGAGAGCAGCGGTGACAGCACCTAAACTGGAAAAATCTGACATGCTTACAACTGTGACAGTGTGTGCAGAGAAACTACTCCTGAGATACGTTGTGTAATGTTCATGCTACTGTCTCTCTTCAAAGGTCTTGTGCCACATTTTCTTTCTGCCTCACTTGCAGTTGTGTTTCAACTCTGCTGCAACTGTTAAAGCTCTTTGAAACTGCCAGCTTGCAAAGCTGAAGGGTTAAACACAGGACTCGGAGTGGGCCTAAATACAGCAGACCTCTTTGGCTGAGGACCACTAGCATGACTGCTGCTCTCAGTGCTATCTCTGCTCCAGAGCAGTGGTTTGCAGGCTTAGCTCAAAGCATCATCCACGTGTGCAACCAAATACTTCTTCCTTAGGCACCTTGCTGTGCCTGCGAGAGCTTGGCTGAGCCAGATCTGCAGGTGCAAGAAGTGACAAGAGATGGGGAGTGGAAACTAGTCTGTCTTTAGGGCACCATTGTAGTTTTCAGCTGTGCATCCAACCATCAATCTCTGCAGGTGAGCAGAGATCGTTGCTGAGCATCTATTTTCTCCTTCTTAACTTTTACTGTGCAGGAAGTAAATAAACACTTATGCATACTTTTAACATATTTGTCAGATAATGGTGGTAAAAGTAAGTTTGCATATTGTGGGGCTGAATGGGCTGAGAGCTGCTTCATGTTGCACATGGGAGCCCACTGAAAACAATGAGGTCTCAAGGGCGTAACTGATGGCAAACACCAGCCCTGTCTCTAAGCCTTCTGCATCTCGCTGTCTCAGCTGCTGGCACATGGGAATGGTCCCCCGCAGCCCTGGCATCGTTAGTCGTAGGCTAACCTTCCTGCTCTTGGGTGTGCGGGGGCTGAGCGTTCTCATGCACATCGGGGAAGGAATCGCCCAGGATTTTGATGGTTATAACTGCAAAAGATAGGAGCCTGCTCTCTCTGTACGGCATCTCCTAAACCCATCTAGGAGGAGAGCCCTGTCAGGTTCAGAAGTAGAAATGCATGGTTCCTGCTTTACAGTTTAACTAATTAGGATCAACAGTAATCTCAAGCAGTGTATGCCTGGAAATGAAAGATCTACAGCTTCCACAGACATCAAATTGGTATACAGAGCTGAGTATATCTACTGACCCGACTAGAAGTTTCCAGGGCACGTAGTTGGTGTTTCTGGTGTCTCTGGTTGATGTGTCCACAGTAATAACTGACACTTAGATGAATGTGTCTCCCCTCTTTCAGATAGATCATAATCTCTGTCCTGAAACAATTCGTGCAGACACTTGGCGTCACTTCATAACAACCCAGTAGCAGGGGACAGTGATACAGAGGAGAGCATGGCTGTAGGAGCAGGGAGCTGCCCTGGCAGGAGACTGAGGAATATCTACAAAAAAGAGGCTTTTTCCTGTGGAGACCAAAAAAGTGCAAATATTAGTACTGGAAGTTATTGAAAATCACTTGCTATAATAGCCCCAGGCCCCAGTAGCATGGCTTTTCAAAACACTGTGCGTACAGACAATAAAGCAGAATGGATTTACTGGGGGAGCGCAGGGAGCCAAAGCAGCAGGTATCGTGTCCACTTTAAAGCAAAAAGTTTTGGGGAAGAGACTTGTCACACATGCTTTTGGGCTGGAATGAGCTCTCGTGAGTCCTACCCCAGCCTTTGGCACCAGCCTTTTTTCTGGGAGCAGAAGGGGACTGGATATTTTGGTGCTTCTGTAGGTTGTGGTATAGCAGTTGTATACAGTGGGTGGGGTGCTCTGTGCAGGTAGGATGTTTTCCATCAGTGTTTACACATGCTGATTTCCTCCTCTGCATTGTGCATTAGGTTGGATGACCAATTTTTTTTTTAACCTGATCACCACCTCACTGAGCAAAACGATAGTGCCTGCATTTCCTGTTAACCTGGTACCTTTGTTTCTTCAACAAATTCTGCACAGCAGAAGGGAGAAGCAGCATGTCCAGCTCACTCTTCTGAGAAAGTTGTAGCAAGGGCAGAAAGAGGTGGCTGTCTAACAGCTCCCAGCCATACCATACAAGAGACTTTGGATAGGAAGTGAAGAGCAACTTTTCCCATGGGAACTACAGGGGGAGGCAAACTGAACTAAATGGAGGCCTCATAAATCAAAGACAGACGCCTTTGACTTTCTGTACTATAGCCTTGGGCAGCTGGTATTTATATGCCCAGTCAAGAATTAAAAAAAAAAGACACAAAATGCAAGAATTATTTAAAAAAAAAAAATAAAAATGCTGAGTTCTGTGAATGTCTCCTTCCGTCAGCCTCAAAGTACTACATAAGAGGAAACTGAGGCATGGTGCATGGGGTCCATTTGCTGAGGGTCATGAAGAACCTCAGCCCTCCAGGGATGAAGACAAACCAATACAGCTGTTCGTAGACATTCGTGCTCCTCACCTCTTTGCTTAGTGAGAGGGGAAGGGGTCAGGCAGTGCAGCTGGCAGGGACATCTATGTTTTGTTCCAGTGATAAGGTAAACATGTATCCTGTGTGTTTTCTTCATCCAGAAGCAGCAGCAGTATTTGCACTGCCTGCTTGAGAAATCTACATCATCAAAGCACTTTGCAGGTATTAACAAATTCATCATTGTTAAACTGCAGTGATGGGATTTTCCAAAGCTGTCATTATTGGCCTAAGCTGGGAGCAAAGCTTGTAGCAGCTGGGAAGGAAATAAAGCTAGGCTTGCTTTTACATACGCAGTCCTAAGAAGATGTGATTCAGCATGTATGATCTTACTTCTCCATCCACCATCATCAAAGTATCTTCTAACTTATCACTGATCAAAAGCAGGAGGTTATTTTTCACTCAGTTCGGCAGTCGGTTCACAGACCCCTCCAGTGCTATCTCCCTGATAACTGCCCCTCCCCAGCTCAGAGCTGATAATCAGCAATGGATTCTTCTCTGTGCCTTAGCCTAGACACCAGCTCAGTGTCCCATCTCATTTACCCATCATCAACCTCAGCTTGGAGTGTGGAGGTAAGTCTGAGGCTTTGTGCTAGCTCTCAGCACCTGCATGAATCTTGCCCTCTTTGAATGCTGCTTTTATTCATAGATTTTCCTGCCAGCCTGCAGTTTGCAGCAGTTGAAGTGCACTTGTACAATGCCTCTCTACCTCTTACAGGCCACAAGTGGATTCTCTTGTGTCTGTACTTATCTTCCTATGTAAGCTGATCACCTGCTTGGCCTGCGATTTTGATTGCACAGCTACCTCCAAGAGTGCCATCAGCTCTTTCCCCCACCTTGCTGCCCTTAGTCTTTGCTGTGCAGAGGGGTAGGAGCCTGCCACTACCTTAAGGCAACCTCTCCCTCTTGCCTGGGCATTAAAAGACAGTGCCAGGGGCTTACTGACGCACTATCAGTCACTGTACCCATGCAGTTGTTTGCCTTCTTTCTTTTTTTGAGGGCAGATAGATTCTAAGAAGCCCAGGCAGGGAGACAGGAGCACAAAAGGACTTTTTGCTTATCTTTGACCTTTCTGGCATGTATGTGTGTCACAGGGTGGCCTCCAGGGCCCCGATAATGCAAAAGCTGGGATGCACGATTAGGCATTGAGACACCATCTGCAAAGATCTAGTAAAGACCTGCGAGGTGGCAACGAAGAGAGGGAAAAAAATAAATAAAGGAAGCCTCCTCTGCAAAGCGTGGTGAAAAGCCGGGCTGGAGGGATGTGTGTGACGTAGCGGGGCAGTGCCCTGGTCTGGGGAGCAGGAAGGGCCTTGTGAAAGTGTCAGGGGAGTGTTTGTAGCCTTCGCAAGGTTCTTGCTGATGAAGGGCGTAACACGGTGGATGCTGAAGAAGAGCCTTCCCTCTGTGCAAAACCCAGCCTTGCTCCGCTAGCTGCAGGCGGTGGTGAGCAGCCCACCCCTCTGCTCGGTGTACCTGTACTGGAGCTGGCTGAAAGTCCCCAGTGCAAACATTTGGAAGAAAATGCTGATTTTTCCTTATGTGCTTGTAAGTATATTAGGACGAGAGGAAGGGTGACCCCGTTGCCCTGACTGTAGCCACCCCCTCACGCACAGGCTGAGAATCGTGGCCAGGAGGAAGCGAGTCTTGGACTTGAGCTTTGTCCTCCCACGTCCCAGGTCATGCCACTGAGCCTTCCAGACACCATTGCCATGAGCAGCAAGACCGGGCACAGCTGGCTTCTGACAAAACTGAAGCTCCTGTGTACATTACCTGGTGTCTGTGAAGGACTGAGTCTATTTCTCAGTGGAAGCATGGTTTGGGTCTCTTTCCTCCTGAGCTGCCTGCTTTTATGAGACTTGTGGGAATATAACACCATTGGTACCTTTACCTGATCAAGTCAGTCAGACTTGGCTGAAATTGGCCAAAGAATTAAGAATTTATGGGAAAGGGAGGCCGGAGACACAGCAGGATTGCATGTTCCTTGTTTCTTTAGAAAACAAGGCTAGAAGCGCTGAAAGGTCTTGGGTTCATCCTGATGCAGAAGAGGAAGATTTTTGTGGGATGGGAAAAATGTTTCCTGCCCAGCTCCAGTCCGTGCCGCAGCACAGGGAGACCCATTGCGGTAAGCCTGGGCTGCAGCGATGGGGCCTGAACAGACAGAGAGGACCACAGGGTGTGTTTATGTCCAGCAGCCTCAGTAAAAATTCCCCTTTATGGTATCACAGCCAAATCCTGCTTCTTCCATTCCACGCAGGACAGGCAGTACAGCATGACCTTGAGGTAAACAAGAAGAGAGAGGTTAACTGGGCAGAATATAACATGTATATATTTATTTTCAGGTAGAAAAAAATCAAACACTTTCCCAGCCTCTTTGGAGAAAAACATCCTCTGAAGTTTCTTGTTTTGCTGAGGCTTCTCTTCCTCTCGAGCCGTTTCCAGCTGCTGCTGTGGCGGG
>VZTL01073559.1:0-52101 GCA_013400535.1 Scopus umbretta | reverse complement strand
GGAGGGTGGGGGTGCTCCGGGAGAAGGCGACATCTGTTCCCCATGCATATTTCATAAAGGAGAAATAGATGGGAGCGAGCGTGGAAAGGGGAGAGGGAGAGGCAGGCAGGCAGGCGAGTCCCTGCGCCAGGGTGGGACGAGGAGCAGCGTCTGCAGGAGAAGCGGGACCGGTGGCACAGCCTTCCCGGTGGCTCCCACTGGCGTGCAGCCCCGCAGCCGCAGCGTGGGTGCGCGTGTTAGCTGGGCTGCGTGTCCGCGCTGTGCCGGCGTGCGCGCGTGTCCACGTGCACGCAGCTGCGTAACGCGTGGGTCTGCGGGTGCGTGTGTGGGGCGGGCGAGCTCCGGTGGGTGCCCGGACCACGGGCAGCCTCTCCCAGACAGGCTCTACCAGCAGCGACAACTATCCCACGGGTCCTGCCTGTCACCTGTGGTAGAATTCACCTGTAGTAAAGTTTGGTGAGGAAAGGGAAAGAAAGTGCGAGAAAGAGGTACGCAGAACATACAGGTATTGATTTGAAACACTGACCCTCTGTTTAACCATGACACAATGATCTCTTTTGTGGGTCAGGCTTGATCTCTGCCTCTCACCCTCCTCCGATTTCAAACCCTCCTGTTAAACTCCGTCTTGAGAAAATCTGCTCTAGTTCGTCCTCACCATCAGCAAACTCCCTGCTCTGAAATCCCTGCGTCCCCCATCCCACGCGCGCATACCTCCCAGACCTTCCTGCGGTTTGCTTGCGGGAGTCACCCACCTTCCTCCTCCAGGTGCTGGAGGTTATGCCCCCCCTCGCCCCCTCCCAGGCCCTGGGGGCTGGCTCCCCCTCCCCTGCACGGCGGGCGAAGCCCAGGCGATGGGCATTCGCACCTGGGCGGACTCCAGCCCGTGGCACGGATCAGCAGATGGTCTCGGAGTTTGCAGGGCGAGCGGCGGACGAGGCAGAGGGATCAGGTGGCGGCGAGAAGCCTGCCTCACCATTGCTATGGCACCGATTATAACACAATATTCGCCTAATGAGCTCGCGGCGATAGCCACCTCCGCCCCGAGACCAACACGCGCGCGATGCGCAGCGTGCCTGGGTAACGCACTGGATGCAACGCGCATCATGCATCGAGCACACGCGCACGTCGCTCCTCTCTCGCGTGTGGGCACGCGAGCAGCACATACGTGTCCGCACGGGTGTGCGCGCCCTTCGCCAACCCCTTCCAGCCCCGCTGCACACCCCGCACCCCCCTGCCCGCGCACCGGCGTCCCCCTCCTCCCTCGCTGCAGCGCTCCGCCTGGGCCCCCATCTCCCCCGAGAGCCTGATGGGCTGTTTGTATTTATTTCTCGCTCTGCGCTCCCTGTCCCTCCTCTGTTCCCGTCTCGCCTGTCACCCCCAGGGCCAGCTCCTCTCCCCCTGCCAGGACGCCAGCAGGGCCCCACCTCTCTCCGCAGCTGATGCTGGGCTGCTCCGGGCATCCTGCCGGGCTGGGCTCGGGGAGAAGGGGAGGGAAGGAGCGGAGCTGGCTGCCGGAGCCTCCCCACGGGGGACGCCAGGCCCGATCTGTGCTGGCCTCACGGCCATCGCAGCGTGCAGCATCCAGGCGAGCGGGCACGTTTCGGCTCCCGCTCAAGTCCTCTCGAGTTGAGGCATGGGCAGATCCATCCTCCCGCCCCGGATCCCCGCGGCTCTCCCCGGGAGCAGTGCACAGTGCTCTGCAGGGACACGGACTGCCTGGCTCGCCCCGAGGCAGGCTGCACTCACCGGGGAGAGCCCTCTCCGCTCGGCTGCGGTGACACAAACACAGAGCCTGCTCCCAGCAGCCGAGGGCCCCTTCCCGTAACACAGTCACCTTAAGTCTGCCCTGGGATGATGCAGACTCTCAGCCTTCCTCCTCCTGCAGGTAAGAGCTGAGACGGCAAAGGCCCCTTCATCTGTCAGCATCCCAATTTTGCACCGCCAGGAGGGAGGATTTCATCCGGGGAGCCTGGAAAATGGTTGCTCTTTGTACCTGAGAAGCGTCAACGGGCAGGACACAGCCCTGGTGCTGAGTGCCGCACGGCGTGCAGGCAGCCCGCAAAGCCTTGCAGGGGCGACCAGATCGTGGAGGGTGAGATGAACACCGGCAGGGCTGTGCTGGGGAGCTGGGGAAGATGATGCCATGGCCACAGGTCTCAGGGGAGGGTGACGGCAGAGCGAGAAACTCAAGACCTTTCTCCCGCAATCCAAGCCAGTATTCCCCCCCGTGGCTGCGGATCTTCCCTGGTCCCTGCTCAGAGCCTGCAGCCCATGGGAGCTGCCATGATCCCTGGGATTTTGGCTTCTGCCTCGTTCTCTAGCTCCTCAGCAAGAACTTCTGAGCTTCAAATATGCTAAGGCTGGCCAAAAACTGATGAGATTTGGGGGAGGGAGAACAAGAGACCCTCTGGCTTTGTTCTTCACTTCTGAGTCTCTCAACTGGTGCCTGGCAGAAACTGGTATTCCTTGTCAAAACCAACCAGGTTTCTTAATTGCAGGAGCCCACAAGCTGGAGCCTGCAGAAAACCCTCATCTCCTCTGAATTCCTGGGCCTCCTTTTCAACACAGCGTTCAAGAAGAAAGAGGCTGGTGAACACCAGTGGGAGCACAGCCAATTTTGAAAAAACCTCTCGATACCTTTGGCTTGACCTGTGAGGTTGATGGACCCAGGTGGGTACATCGTGGTGTTTCCATCCAAGGGGACAAAGCCCTCCAGGACTTGCCCACCTCAGCCCACAAGGTTCAGGGATCAGCTGCAGACAGAGGAGCCGTGACATGGCGCTGGGGGGACCTGAGCCGGGCTCGCTGCTCCAGGCCTCCTGCGTGCGTGCAGGGAGGGCACGGCGAGGTATGAAAAGAGACTAGAAGAGGCAGCATTTGGCAGGAGATGAGGCGACATATTGTACGAAACCACTGGGGACCACACTGGCCTGGGCTTGTCAGGGAAAACAGGCAGCTTTAACCCTTGTGCTGCTGGAGCAGATCCAGACGGAGTTTTGTAACTTTAATAGAGTGAGGGGCTGCATGTCCGAACAACGGGCGGGAGGCCTAGAAGGACACCCCTGCCGCAACAGAGTCCCTGGGGGGGCATTACTACTTCTGCCCGTCCACTGGTACCTTCACGCACGTGGTGGGACTGCACCCCATCCCTCCAGCAAGGACCCTCGGCAGAACAAAAGGCACCGGGCTCCGCTGTGCTCCTGCGACCACGCAGCTGCAAATTCATGGCAAAGTCTTCTCTGGCAGACCTGCCTTTTTGGACCATTCCCTGCAGCCAAGCCATCGGAGATCCCGTAGCATCCACGGTGTCACATTTGCTGCCATTATGCTTTGCCCAGACATGCACAAGTGCGGTTTGCGGAGGGGGCAGCTGCCAGCCCCGTCACGTCTGCTTTGCAGCACACTCTTGCAACCAACATTTGCAGCCTGGGCCGGCGGCGAAGGTTTTGCGCAGAGGGCGCAAGGCCTCGCCGACCACACCGCGAAGCTCAGCCAGGTGATGCTCCAGCTACCAGACTCTTCGCAGACAGCGAGCGGGAAGCAGAGCTATTTGGATTGAGGCTGGAGAAGCACCTGGACAGCCTGTTAATCTTCATTCAGGGTGACGATGCCCTGCGAAGCCAGGGCTCAAGACCTTTTTGGGCACGTATGTTAGAGCACGCAAATGTGTGCGCACGTGCAGGCTGTCTGTGCAAGCTGTGTGTGCACAAGTACACGTGCAGGCTCGGGCTGCAGAGTACACGTGCGTGTGGGTAGGTGGCTCAGCAAGGTCCAGCACCCCTCAGTACGTGTGTTTGCGCGCACACCCGTGTTTACCTGTGCGTGTGCCTCGCTAACAACAGAAGGCCCCTGATCTGCACAGCTCTCTCCACGCCCTGGCCACGCTTGCCTGGCTAGTGACAGAAGCTCTCGGCTCCGATAGCCCCTCTCCTCTCCTCGCTTTTGTCTCCCTGGCTTTTATTGAGTGCAGGTTTTGTGAGCGGTCGGTGACAGACGGCCCCAGTGCTCGATAACTAGACAATCTGTCACCACCACCACTGACAGCTTTCACAAGGAGCCCCTTTCCTTTCATCCTTCCCGGTTCCCTTCGCCTCTGCTTGTCCCCCTTCCACACGTGCTCTCTGGCTTTGTTCCCCCCTAAAAGCCAAATAGCGACAGAAGCTCCTGATCATAATATTGCTCTAATCGAGTCTGTCATAATCGGATCCAATCTAATTACGTTCAGATCCCTCTCTTCTCCTGATTCTCTATTGCCTGTCCATCTGTCCCTCTCTTCCCTTCCAGTCTTTGTGTCCATCCATCTGTTATCTGCAGGCCTTTCTCCCTTCCCATCATCTCCCTGGGCCCCTGCCCCGTTCGCAGTGTGGCCGCCCCGGCCCTTTCCTCCAGCGGCTCCCTCTCCAATCCATCTCTCTTAAAGGCCTCTCCATCAATCCATTTAGCAGCAGCTCCCTGCCTCCTCTAGCCCATCTGCTTCCCCCTTTCTGCTGGCTGTGAGATGCAGAGATGCTGTTTTGTTTGTATGTCGATCTTGATTAGCCCCAGAAACCTCACTGTTAAAGCTGTGCTGGCACTGGGGAAAGATCACCTGGGTAGCAGAGAGCTGTAGGTCCTAAGCAGCATCCTCCAGCCCTGCCTCACCACCCACCTCCTCCGAGCAACTGCACCACACACAAGTGCTCAGGCTGGAGACGCCGGTGAAAGAGGCTGGAGACGAAAGGACAGGGTCCCAGGAGCACAGGGCTGCACGAAGCAGGCTGGGGAAGAGCAAGCCTGAACCAGTATCTCTCCACACTACCCTCCTTTTTCTCTAGCCCTGGTGTTTTTCTCCAGGAATGCACACGACTGCCTGGACAACGGACAGACGGATGGACAGATGTGGTGGTGGTGAGATCTGACTGGATGTTCTTGCTGCACACAGAGAAAGGACAAGGTAGAGCAGAGCCGGGGCAGATGGCTGCAATGGCACCCGCTGTGGGAACTAGGTGCCCAGCTATCGTCAGGGTGCTGCGGATTTGGGGTCACTCCTGTGGATTTGGGGCTTGGGGTCACTCCAGGATCTTCTGTGCCTTTCCCAGCAGCAGTGGGTGCTGGTGTCTGTGGGGGACAAGGGCAGGGACAGTGATGGGCCCTGGGCACGATCCAGTCTGGCACTACCTACGCTCCTGTTTGTGGCAGTCAGACCCTGATTTTAAACACGTGTTGGACCCAGCTGCCTGCTGGCTGCCAGCCACTGGCCCTTGCTCGCTGCGATAGTTATCGTGAGCTAAGCTGCCTTCGCTCCTTCGGCCGGGCCTCATTGCTGCTCACGGGTAGGACACAGAAAGCAGTTGTCAACAATCATGGCAGCAGGACTACTGGGGAAAGACCACAGGCTGCTGGACAGAGCACCGGACTGGGACACAGGACTCGATGTATCCTTTAGACAGGAACATCACACAAAAGCTCCATTACGTCTGTATCCGCGGACCAAAGACCTGCCAGTCTACGTAGGCAAAGCATGGGCTCAGGCCCACTTCACAGAGACTCGAGGCACAGGGCACACAAAGCTCAGAGGTCTTTAAAGTATTCAGCACAGACCTAGAGCAGTTTCAAAGGTGCGCAGAGGAGTAGCTCTTGTGGCAGGTAGCAGGTTTTCTCCATGTGTTTATCTGGGAGTTAAGGCTAAATACTCCCCCTTGAATAATCCAGGCCTAAGCAATTGTCACTTGTGAAAACACGGTCTGGTTGTCTGAATATGCCTTAAAGCGGTACGTAGAGCAACACCTCAGTCTCTCTAAAGGCTGAGTGAGATATCAAGCAGGCAACAGCCCAGCTGGGAGCCGAACCCAGTCACACTGCAATGCTGACCGCCAGGGAGAAGCGAAGAGGTGAATGACAGTCCTAGCAAGGCCATCCGTGGGACAGCTCGACTCCGGCCAGCTGCAGCCACTGCTGCCCAAAGCACAGACGCGGGGCTCCGGTGCGGGGAACAGGAGAGGCAGCAGAAGCCGGGCAGACTGGAGAGAGAGGATGCTACACGGGGAGCAGAAGTATCAGCTCAAGTAAGAGAAACAGCGACTTCTTAGAGAAGTGACAGAGAGCAGGGTACTACGAATGCTGCTCTGCAATGTCCCAAGCTCAGTCCCCGGCTTGAATAAGGCAACGGTAGCTGTTCCTATAGCTCACCCAACAAACTCTCCTGTCCTTTGTCAGAAAGCCTCTTTCTCTGGTCTCCAAATATCAGTCCCTTCACCCCCACAGTGGGCTCCATCTCTATTTTAGCTGCTGATAAAACACAGAAAACAAATTATTTAAGACGACACCAATTTTTTCTTCCTGTCTCCACTGCTTCCTTCTCCCAGAAGCCAAACAGCCCTGGCTTTGTTCTGAGTATTAATTAACTTTCCTGCCTCTTAATATTCCAGAGCCATAAAGTTCCCAGGAGCTGGGAGGCCGGGCGCTAAGAAAACACACATTTCCTCTCCTTTCTCCTTGTCTCATTGACTGTCACCCCCATATGTCTCCCCCCTCAGGGCACAAGGGCAGCTGCAAACCCTCCTCTCTGGGCTCAGCCCCAGCCCTCTGCCTCCTGGGAGGCAGCCGAGTTCAGAGGTCAAGAGAGTCAGTGGCATCTTCTTTTTGTGCAGAAATCCCTGGTAGAGTTGCGTGGGGAGAGAGGAGAGGAAATTGATGCTTGCAAATTATGTGTGTGCATGAAGGGGGGAGCGTGTGTCTCAGCGAGATGCCTGGGGGCTCTATGGCGGAGACAGCATGTGCCAGCTGCCCTCCTCAGCAAGAGGAGTCAGGGGCTGCCCAAAAAACCTAGTCTGGGCTTTGACATAGCTGGATGTGGTTGTATCTCAGTACCAGAAGCATGGGTGGGAGTTCCACGGAGAGTCTGTGGGGCTATCAGTAAGGACCGGAGTTCTCCCGGATCTTTGCCAAGGCAAAGTACAGGGATCAGGCTGATTTTGGAGGACAGTCATGAGAAAAGAGAGGCAGAGATCCCTGGGTTTCTACTCCTGGCACAGCACACGGTAGCCAAAAGAGCCGGCAGCAGGTAGTGAATTACTTCTCTCCAGCGCAACAGGAAAGGTGGTTCTAGTGTCCGGTCAACCTTCCCCAGGGCTGTCCTGGCAGCACCAGACTCACTGGAGCTGGGTGCGGGGAGGAGATGGGAACAGGCGCAGAGCTGCTGCCTTTACCTTCAAGAATAAAACAGCACAAGGTGCAGACAGGCAACTGCCCCTGGGAGCAGCTGCCCCAGCCTTCGCTGGCGTCAATGGCCTGTTTATTTTGAGGAGCAGTTCGGCAAGACTTGCGAGAAGTTGCATCACTTCTTTTTCCCCTGACAGAGCGCTGCAGAACTTGCTTCTTCCAGGCTTCATCTCTTGAGGGTGAATTTGCCCTTGGCTCCTCAGCTGCTTTCTCCTTTCTTCCCTGTTTCTTTGGTCAAGCGTTGAGCAGGGGAGAGAGCTTGCAGAACCCCTGTCCCACTAAACCAGCAGAATGACAGACCTGCTGAACTCGGTGCCTAAAAGATGCCACAGATGCCAAGTGCTTGGGCAGAGCTCAAAGCTGTCCAGCATCTACAAGCATCAGGAAGAACTGGTTAGACCAGGAATGATGTAAAACAACCTCAAAATGTAGTAGTTCTGGAAGAAATTCAAGTACTCATACTTTGGAGCAACAAGCCAAAGTCTTAAGAATCAGAAGAGAGCATTTTCCCAGTACCTGATCTTGATTGCGACGGTGAACCGAAACGAAGCGAGCTTTTGTCTCCTCTGCTGACTGTGCTAGAGAGATGGTAACCTTTGTCAGCTGGGAGCGTACCTTAAATGACTGCAGCAAGGTTTGCCAGGAGAAATCTGTCGAAGCCAGAAAAGAGCCAGGTAGCTCTAGAGCGTTCCCGTGAATTGTTTCCCAGCTGGACTACGTCCTCCCGGACCAGCTACGGCAGACGCAAGCGGTGCTTGCTGCATCCCTTCCCTAGGCCAAGAGGCAGCCGGGGCTACTCTGCTGTGAGCCGCTGCTTCAAAGATGACCAGACACCGGAGCAGGAAAGTTGTTTGCTTCCCATATGTTTTGCTTAGTTTCCCATGCAAACTCTTCTAATTATCAAAGCAAATGGGCTCTGAACGGGGGAATTATCTCATTCACGTCAGCCTGCCTCAAAGGCGGCTGTACCACTGGCTTTGCGCTGTCACCCAACACAACTTACGACTCTACCTTATTTAGCCAGCACCACATCAAAATACACAGTTGCTCCTCAGAACTCAGCGATTTTGTTTCTATCGCAAGGATAAAAATAAATCTACACATACACCAATACTCAAACTACTTTCCCCATTAATTTACTGAGAAGGCACTTACTCCCCATTGCTTATTAGCATTAGGGATGCTCTAATTAATGCACACAATCTCAGGAGTGATGGAGAAAAGTGTATCAGGGGAGTTAGCAACTTTAAGGTTTGCGCAGCTGAGGACGGCTGCTGTTACACCAGGATGGGCAGGCGGAACCAGCGGTGCAGCTCAGCCCCAACCCAAAGGCGGCTACTGTACCGTACGTTACAAGGGAAGATACGCAAGGGGTCAAGCCCGCTTCGTTTTTAAACTGGGGACATGTAGCTCCCGCAGATAACTGTACTCGGACTGAAGGCATGGAAAGGACGGCTTAAGAGCGAGCCTTTCCAGGGCTAAGACACTGTCTCTGGGCTTAGAGCAGCAGACAGCAACTCCCCAAGGGGCAGCGATTTGGTAGCCGTACACAAAGCAGCAAAGGCTTTCCTGGTCCCAGCGGAGGGGAACGAGCACTCCCAAATCCACTGTCGACTCTTTGTTTGACGGTCAGGAGTGAGGCTAAATGACTGAACAGGTCACGGAGATCCCGATTCCTCCCGACTCGTCCCATTTATGATCTGGAGAGGGATGCAGGTGAACATAAGACCTTTTCGCATGGTCTTGTTTCCGTATAAAATGGGATTTCACTCTCCACCACACACAAAGCAGCTCCTTTCGCCAACATTAGCTTTACTTTAACAAAACACTTTTGTATTTCAAGTACTGTTCACCTCAAGGTCTCAAAAGCATCCCCTCACCCCTGTGAAACAGGGCAGTGGCAGGGTCTGTGTCACTGCTGAGAGAAGGGCACTGCGAGGGGAAGGGAAGCGGCTGCAGCCAGCCGGGGGAAAGACAGGGAAGAGAAACCTAGGGACCAGGACTCACTCTTGTAGCTCCTTTACTTCCCAGATGAATCTTGCAGTCCTGACTATTTCTTCCCCACCCCCCTTCATCCAACACTCGGGCCCAATTCCCCAGAGGAGGGAAGGCTCAGAGCTGCACGGCACAAACCTCATCACCAAAAGCCAGCTGAGCAAAATGAATTTACTGACCATGGCAAAACAGAATGAGGAGGGCTGGAAACACCGATGGCTACTGCCTTTCCTTTTACCCCTCTGTGCAGCGCCAGTGCTGGCACCAAGAGAGTTTGAGGGACACGCAAACCCCCAGCTCAGGGTACATTTTGGGCTGACAGTCAAGCGAAGACTTGCGGTGTTCTCCAGCATTGGCAGCGGGAGGGAAAATGTGTCTCTGCTGCAGCGCCTGCCAGCCTAGCCCCCTTGCTTCCCCCTTCCCTTTGTCAGCCACTGATAGGAGGGTTGCTCATCGCACTGTCCACAGGGGAGACCTGTTGGCCATCCAAGGAGCGGCGTAGGCACAGACAAGGGAGGCAGCTGTTTGTTCGCCTCGCCAGAGAGCAGCTCTGAACAAAAAGCTGGGAGTGGAAAATGGGGCTGGGAGTGGTAGAAGGGTTTATTTCTGTTTCTATGGGGAAAAGGAGGAGGGGAAAAAAAAAATTCCAACCAGAAGCCTTCGGCGGGGGGGAGGAGAAGCAAAGCCCAAACCCAAGCACAGAATCTAGATTTGAAAGATGGAAGAGAGGAGTATGAGAAGGATGCATTTTTAATTTTAAAATTATCAAGAACCCTGTGTATATTGACCCAATTTTCTGATTAGCCACCACTGATCCCACCATCTCTCCACACAGCACTGCTCCACCATGAATTAAGCCTTTGCGTTTTGATATGTAAGAAAAAAAAAATGTAATAAACTTACCTGAGGGAAGGAAAAACATAGTCTACAAAATTCTCTGCCAGAACACATGCTGTCTTGAGGTCCTGTCTCACCCAAAATACTTTCATGCACAGAAATAGTCTACTTGGATAATTTTGGGGAACTGATTTTGTTCTGACAGAATGAGTCCAACGATTAGGAGTTAGAGGCTATGAAAATCCTTATTGTAAAGACAAGATATCTCCATGTAAATTGAGATATGAGTTTCTTCAGCATTGCTAGGAGAAATGAAGAGAGATCAGGCACAGAAACATTCCACCAAGTATCAGGAGCAGTTTCCTGATAGGAGGATGCATTAGCAAGTGGAAAAAGTCTCCCTCAGGGTAGCACTGAAAGTACAAGGTCTGAATTACTTTAAAACTCCAGGGTGAATGCCTTGTTCAGAAAACTCTTAAACACAATAAGCCCACTCTGTCCTCTAGGGAAGGGAAAGTGATGTCTGCTTCAGTGCTCGTCAGCTCTGATTTCTGGAATTAATCCTCTCTACCTATTTTTGAGCTCCTCACTTTGGACAACAGCACTATCGCACCTTAAATCTTGACTGCTGAAGAGCAAGTGAATTTTCATACAAAAGAAATAACCAGGAATATCCAAGTGCCTGGTCAGTCGCCACCACTGGCCCCGAGAGCCCAGTCTTGCCGGGCACCAAGCAACAGCATCGAAGGAAACAAAGTGTGTGAGCATGATCATTAAAAAACGCGTTTATTATACCAGTGCCTAGGGATCGACTGAGATCAAGGAACCGTCGTACAAAGCAGTGTTTGGAGCGATCAGCCATCCCTGCCTTGGAGAGCTTACAGTCTAAACAACAGCGACTTAATTCCCTGTCCTGTCTGAGGGCACAGTGCATTTCTTTTGTCCAGCTGTAGAAAGAATTCAAAGGTTCAATGCGAATCAAAAAACAAATCAGACAAACTCCGTTTCTCCCGAGACCAACACCCAGTGTTTTTGGTCCTTTTGGCAGCAACTAAGACAAAACAGGCAATGGGTTAATTTGTAAGTGGAGATTTTTTTTAATTAAATGAAACTATTTATATATATATACAAAACCCAGAAAATATTGCACCATTAAAAAAGGACATTTTACATCTAATCGTCTGTTCAACACACCTTGCCCTCCCTGCACTGTAGTATACACAAATTCACAGCGACTGTTGGACATTAACAGGCAACCTGTGCTGTCAGGCACCATGGAAATCTGCTGGTCCACATACATCCCAGAGAAAATACCTTCACCCTTTCCACCCTTGCCTTCATTTAGGGAACGCTTCCATCACATTGTCGTCTGAGTGGCATTCAGGACCAATCCTCTCAAGTTGCTCAGAAGTAAGGACAATTTGAAAAGAAAGGTTTGGGGAACTTCTCAGTCACAATTTCTTTAGGGCTTGGTCGGCACGGTTTTCTGGGAAAGTCTCTTACGTTTTAGGGCTCAGTCCCCAGAACCCGACCACGGAAGCTCTGGAGAGAACCATTTGTGTCCCTATCCAGAGAGAGGGGCATTCCAGTGTAGTTTTATCTTTGACAATGGTAATCCAAGGGCTAAGACTTCTCAAGCCCTGAGAGCATCTTCAGTAAGCCACAGCCCCAGGGTCCCGCGGGATGCTAAACAGTACATCTGCTTTGGCGTTGATAAAATACGTGGCGAGGAGAGAGAAGACCAGAATGGCAATGCCCACAACCAAAGTGATTATCTAGGAAGGGATGAGAAACACTTAGCATTGTTGTTACAAACACAGACCTGCAGCACCTCACAGAATCTGCATCGAATAGGGGTCTCTGCCAGAAAGCTACAGAGACCAGCTCACTACTGAGGCACTACGTATACTGCAAAAAAAAGATACTCTGAGGACCTCAAAGACTCAGACAAAAGCGACTGCCAGACAGGATCAGGTCAGCTTTCGCTGTAGTTTATCAACAGTGCACATGAACAGATGCGTAAGAGAAAAGGTAAGAAAGTCGTATCACGGATAAAGAACGTATCGCGTTTCAGAGTGGTCGACGCAGGTCGCAAAGATTTTTAGCAAGCATTTAATGTGACACTTCGGCTACTCCTGCAGGAGCTGCCATCTCCAGCAAGGAACTGTACGTGTCTTCGACAAGATTACCTCCTGCTCAGCACCTTTCCTGAACCTTAAGTGCCAGACCAGCCTAAGGCCTCGTTAGATTCCTTCCTATCAGCCCTTCTCTTTGCATGGTAGGACTGCCGTTCCCGGTCTCCCCTGGGTATCTCGGAACAGTCCCCACGCACTGGCCAGACACTCATGCGCCGCTACAGCTCCCTCAGCAGTTCTTCTATCAGGTCAACACTTCAGGGATGGCTGGGCTCAGACTGTTCATCTCCAGGGCACCAGTATCTACTGGGTTGTAACAGGCCGAGAGACACAGGCTGGGCATTGTGCTTGCCTGACTGCGTTAAAAAGGCCCAGTGCCACACAAATAAATCGCTCGGATTTAAAATAACCACCCGAGAGACGCAACGATTGCCTGGGCTTGCATGGCCTTTGGGTGGCTTACTGCTAGGGCATGACGATGACTGCGCTGCGCACTCCGGAGTCTGTCCTGACAGGGTATGACATCATTAACAACCAACCAGAGGGCATCAAGACAGGCAGAGAGTCCCAAAGGGACTGTACGCTTAACCCTTGTTCTGCTGGCACTTAAGCCACATCACACCCAGCGAAGGGCTGCTTAGAACCCCAGACACTGAACCAACAGCGGCTTTTGTTTGTGGAGGTTTGGGCAAAAGTTGTTTCTGCGCTGACAAGAGGGGATTCAGACTGCAGGAAGGGAGATCTGGGCTGCACGTCAGGCAGATTAACAGCACCTTAACAGCCAGATTCACTGCCTTGGCTTCCTGTGCTTGGGGAAGGGGTTAAGACTCCTGTCACTTCTATCTTTTCTTCACACAGCTCAGCCTGCTCATGGGACTCTTGATTATTCTGCACCGTCTCAGCGACTAGGGTATTAACCCACAAACGGCTGGAGGTGGCAGGGTTATCACCAGCAATGCATTCCTGGTTACCTCATTTTCAAGGATCAAAGCCTCGCTGTTCTTAACCGGGGAGCCCGCACAGGATGATGGCACAAGATCTTGTAGCAAAACTCTGAACTGTTTCTCCAGCTGTCAGGAGATGTTATTCA
The DNA here is from genome assembly GCA_013400535.1 of Scopus umbretta. NCBI lineage: Eukaryota > Metazoa > Chordata > Aves > Pelecaniformes > Scopidae > Scopus > Scopus umbretta. The sequence continues at coordinate 38,844 of VZTL01073559.1, read as the reverse complement.
AAGCTAGCCACGGTTTTTTTCGCTACTTTCTTTTTCAGATATGTACACACTCACCTCTAGCTCCTTGCTGGCTACCAGAAATATTCGGGCACGGATCTCTTTCCACCGACTCTCTGTCCACGTGGAGTACTCAGTAGATCCCCATTGCTTCAGCTCAAAGGCAGGAGAGAGTGCTTTGCTTAGGTGAACAGTTGACCGAACACAGTAGGGGATTCGTGTTGTCGAGTTAGGGTCCAGGGAACCCTGCACCCAGGCGTATTCGTACATCTGCAAAGGAAACAGGAGAGTAAGAGACAGCAAACAGCCACTAGCAAATAACCAGACTGTCCCCTTGTTCTGGAACCTCACCCGCGTCTCTGGGGAGAGAGAGAGAGAAGGGCTTTTCGGACTGTTCTCACTGTAAGGGGATCCTTTTGCCCACTCCTCCCCTGCCCTTGGGCGTTCAGACGCCTCCTTCTTGGAGCAGTTTCCCAGTTCTCCCACATGTTATTACGAGCAATAGAAAGCATTCCTAACCAGACTTCCTCAAAAGCAGAAACCAGCAAAGTGGACAGCAGATCTCTCCTTACCTATCACCCTATTCTAATGGATACTTACTTCTTTCTCACTGCTAGGTGTTTTTTCAGGGTTCTGGCACTCTTCCCTGGTGAGGTTAACAACAGTGCCCGTGAGGTTGGCCAGGACATACTGTACAAGGTAGGTAGTGTTTACAGGGCTGGAAACGGCGACGTAATGTTGGGGAACATCACCTGGAACAGTCAGAGAAACGGGACTGGTGGCGAGATGGCCAGAAGCAGACAATGTTAATATGGCGCTTTAGAAAGCTGCCAGGTAACATACGGGGTCAAACCCATTCCTGTGTTCATCTTCCCCATGTTGCTCTTACCCAGAATTCCTTTTATGTCTGGTTTAATGATGGACTGAAACCAGGAATTGTTCATTTTAATCAGAAATCCATACAGCATTCGAGAGACCTGGGAAGAGATGGAAATTTGATTACACAAAGAAGAGAGAAGATAGGATCTTAACAGCTACGCCTCTCAAGATTATTTGGCTGACAGATGTTTCCCACTGCAACGGCCAAGAGCACAGCAAAGGAGAGACTACATGTCACTATTGTATACAGTTCAGGACCGAGCTGTGAAAATTGGGTTTGATTCCAGCTCCACTGCCTCCTTAGCTGACCCCCGTGGCACACATCGCCATTTCACCTCAGCTTCCTCTTGTGCTTTGTGGAACAAGGATAAAGGAGCTCTGTTCTGTAGAGGGCTCGTGAAGCTTAACGTCTGCCGCGAGATCGAGAGGCAAGGAACTAGAGAAGGGTGAAAGGTTTTTCATTCAGCTGTGGTGGGCAAAGAGAGAAGGGGGGAGGCAAAGCCCTCATGGAGACAGACAGGACAGCATGCTGTGTAAACACATATAAACAGAGACAGAAGGGAAAAACGTGAGGGCTCATCAGAGATGCCAGGGACTCAATTCCATCTGCTCGTACCGTTTTTGGATCTGCCTGAATAGCAGAGGTGTTGTTGGCTCCCCCTGCAAGCCGGTAGAGAGCACGGGCGACCACTGTGGCAACTTCTGCCAGGGACTGCAAAGGAAGAGTGCTCTGTGTTAATCAAGATAGGCAGATCCAGCAAAACAAGCACGGAGAGCAAGCCAGAATCTACACATCCATCAAAATGCTTACATCGTGCTAGCATTTTTGTGCCCATTGCCTTTGTCACCGTACAAAGCACTCCCACCTTTTCCCTCTGCCCTTTTCGGAAACAGCTTCCCCCCTCTCCCCATGACCCTGCTTCTATCGCCCCTGCCCACAGCCCCACCCACCCCAGATACAGCAGCTAAGGAAAATGCAAAGCAGGAACCTTGGCTGTGTCTGTGACGTACTCCAAGGTCTCCTCAGGGCTAAGCCCCTCGGGATATTGCAGCCGGATGTTCTCTGGAGTGTCATACATGCTCTGGTAGTATCTGAAAAGAAGAAGGCAAAGAGAGGTTGGGGAGGGGCAGAAAGAAACCACAGGGCATGGAATTCAATTCAGAGTGTGCCTAAAGCAAACAGTGGGAGCAGCCTCCTGGGAGCGGAGATACAGCCCTGCCAAAGCACTGCCCTGCCACACGCTCCTTAAACCATTTAATGAGGCTTTATAATTAACTTGGCCCTTCCACAGCTTCTCCCATCTGAGGATCTCCACGCAATTTACAAGCTGTGATTAGCTTTCAGGTGGGCGACAGCCCAATCTATTAAATGGGTAGAGAAACTGAGGCAAGGACAACCCATGCAGAAGGTCTCCTGGGAAGAGGGCTTTTGAGGCAAGTCGTGCCAGCGGATTTTATTAATGCCTTATCTTGAAGGCGGCGAGGAATTCCAAGTGAACTCTATGAGAGATTTACACCAAGATGTCTGCAGCACACGCAGCTGAACTGGGCTGAAAGCCCGCTGCGTGGTCTATGCACCTGACGTTCCCAGCCAGCCTGCGACTGATCCCCCCAGTCTAAAGACGGGTCACACAGCAGAGGGCTGTGCTTTCCTCCACCCCAGCTCTTCTTACCCCTTTACAGCACTGCAGGTTTAGAGGTGAAAGGGAAGCTACTTCCCCTTGATTGCCACAGAGATTCTCAGAAACAGCGGAGAAGGAGACGAAGGGAAAGATGAAGGGAAAGAGACAATTTGAAGAGTTTAGGGAAGAGGGGAGAGTCCTCTACCCCACATTTCCACTTTCAATGTTGAAGAGGGGATCCCCAAGGAACACGCTCTAGTAGGGTCATGTGGGGTGAATAAAAGTGCCCTTTCCAATGCCTGAGGCTTTCTGCCGTCACAAATAGAAAGCTATATTTAAAAAAAAAAAAAAAAAAAAAAAAAAGGCAGCTAGCTTCTGGAAGAACAGATGAGGCTTAGGCACGCTCGGTTGCCATTTGCTCACCTCTGGCTTCTAGCCAGCTGTGGGGAACATTTTCTGTACAAAACTGGATTTCTTTCGGTTGTCAGAATAATTATGTTGCGCTTGTTCAATGACATGGCACATGTTTGCTCCTCTGCTCCCCCCGGACTGCTGCTCTACATGTATGATAGTGCACCCCTGGCAGAGGCGTTGCAGGAGCTCAGATGCCCTCTGCCGGCTCCGGTGCCTTCGGCCAGGGGCCAGCCTGTGCCCGTCGGCCCTGGAGAAGTACCTGTTCTGGAAGGCAGTCTTGTGGTCAGTTAGGACAACTCCGGGGATGTGCCGGGCCCGAAGGAAGCGCTGGAAGGAAGATGGGGGAAGAGGCTGCGAATATCCAGCTTCCTGCAAAGTCACGCTTGCTCCCACGCTGCTACTACTCAGAATATCTAGCAAGTTTCTAACCTGAAAGAAGAGAAAACAGCAATGGTCAGCTCTTCTTTTGGATGTGTAATTTCTCTGGAAACCTGAACATCCTGATCATCTGCAGTGTGTGCAGTGTGCTAAAGATCCCACAGCATTTCGGTCAGATGACCAAATACAGGCTGCTTTCCATTACCTGCACTTCAACAGATTCATTCATCCGAGAGACGGGGTCTGTATGCATCCACAGAATCGAATCATTCCTTAGAGCCACCTTCAAGAAGAAAAAAAACCCCACCATAAGTAAATGATTGGACACCGCTGAGTCTTGCAGAGCAGGGAAGTCCAGGGAAAAATCAGAACCAGTGAAAGGCTAGCTGGGAAAACCACAGCTAAATTATCACAGAGAAGCAGGGAATAAAAAGGTCCCCTAGGTTATCCCATACCTGATTCAACTCCACAAATGAATGAATGTTGTCCAAACTGAGAGGAAACTTGCCTTTTTCCATATCATACACCATTCGTGAGCTGCCAATGTAATCAAAGGTCTCCTGCAAAAGAAAAAAAAAAACCAAAAAACCCATACATGACTCGCATACGGATAGCTGCCTGGCACAACTAACAGCGATATTTCACAGGCTGAGGGGGACCAAAACCAAGAGTTCGAGGGCCAACTACGGCACCAAGTATCTCTGAAGGTTTGCGTAGCCTGGCACACCCCAGAAGACCAAAGTGAGCGTTACATTGTGCCTGGCTCCAAAGACAAAGGTATTATAGGAAGAGATGGAGCAAAGGACAGAAATGAAGGGAAAGAGCGAAAAAACCAGAGGACAGCTATTGAATTCCACAAGGAAGAAAGGCAGAGAGGCAACGTCAGCCTTAAGTGAGCACTGCTATCTAGCAAGATACTGTGAGTAACAGCAGAGAGGCATTAATACAGCCTTTACTCTGGCATACGTCCTCCTCTTTGTTTTTTGGTAAGGACAGCAAGTCACGGAAAAGGGCAATTCTTATTTCAGGACTTAAATGTGTGAAGCTTTCCCGCAAGGAGGGATGTCTGTTTCCCTGCAATAAAGGGAGGGAAGGCTAGATGACAGAAATGAGTTTGTCAAGGGAGCTGGAAGCAGCTGAGTATTGTCTGGGGAAGAATAGGTGCCCCCAAGAAGAGAATCCTCGCAACAAAGAAGGGCAACGAAGTCAGCCAGCCACCAGACTTCCCCCTTGACTAATTTACAGCCAAGTCTTATCATTCCTCCTACATCCTGGGAGCACGACAGAGAATGTCCGCTCCATAGCGCTGTACGCCTGCCTCCCCCAGGGAAATTCTGACTAGGGATATATTTGCAGAGGAGGTGAATGAAGGGAATCACATGGCCGCAGCATGGGGCTGTGGGAGCCAGTTTCACAAAGCTGCACAAAAGAAGCCATCAGTGTAGATGCCTTGAGGGGAACATCAGCTGTTGGCCATCAGTCCCTCCTCCATAAGCTTGTTCTGCTTTTCCACAGCTGCCAACTCCAGTGCTGGGCTCTCAGAAATGAGCTACATTTCGCTGCTGTCAACACATATATTTTTAATCTAGCCTTTTCTGGGCTTCACTTCAGAATGTAAAGCTTGGCCATTGCAGTTCATCCCGAACAGGGGTGAGGCAGAGAAAAAACACACAAACGTGCACGCTGGGAGGAGACAGGAGGGAAAGCAAAGTTTGAGTCATTCATCCAGAATGAACGGTGGGGCAGAATATGGGTTGCCCCAGTGGAAGCTCCATCTGCTGTCGTTATCCCAGTGCAATTAAGATCCTGTTCTCACTGGGGGAGCAGAGAGAACCACGTGTGGGGATGCAGGCAAATGAGTCCGCACAAAGAGCAGGGAAAAAGTTCATTTGCAGGGAGCCAGGGACTGATTTGCTGTCTTAGAACAAGCCAAATGGTGGAGCGACGCTGCTGCTCTTACCCCTTGGAAGAAGGTGAACATTATATTCCTCTGCAGCAAATGAACATCTGACACTTTATGAAGGGCTTCAGCAACAGCCAAGTGGGTCACAAAAGAAGAGACAGCACTCTCTGCCCCAGGTGCAATGTTCCAGAAGAAGGAATGGCTGTCAATCTGTAAGCATGAACAGGAGGTGTAAGAAATGCGCACACAGCCAGAGGAATACTGTATTGGGACAGCAAGTCTGCCACCTCTCTCCTATCCCACTCACCCTCCTGATCAGGGAAGAACGCAAGCACCCTGTCTAATGAACTTAAAACACCAATTGCGTTGCTGTGGCAGTCCTGAGGCCTCAGAGCCCTGCCACCCCCCCGCCCCAGCCCTGACCTGAAAACTGAGATCATCAAAGTGGGCCAGAACTTTAATGCCAGCATCGCTGTTCAGCATGGGCCTCTGGGCTAGTGACAAAACAGTTTTGAACTTGCATCTCTGGAGGGTGTGAAGCGACTGTAAAACAGACTGCTAGACGGGGAAGTGAACTTCTTTGTCAGCTCTGACACTGACTCACTGCTTGACACACCACAAAATCTCCATGTGATTCAGCCTCCCCCCCCTCAAAATACAGATGAGCCAACCATGCTGTTTCCCTCTGCAACACATTTTAAGGATGTGAAATATCTTGGGAAAGCACAACAGACACACTAACTGTTTCTCCTCATCTGGTTCCATCAGTGAAGAAAGTGCTGAAAAAAAGTCTCACATTAACAAGACAGCAAGAAACAAAATGCAGATGCCCTTAGGTTGAAACAACAGGTAAACCCACCAGCTAACAGGCTCATACTTGCAGAAACACAACAGCCAGTCAGGTCTAAAATGAGATTTGGAACATGGGAATAAATGAAAATATACGAGGAGTATATTCCCATGAGACTTTAAGCCCACATCTCCCCGGAACCCCTCCAGCCCATGCTCTACAAAGCAAGATTAAGAGGTACCTACTCGTGTAGCGACCATAATAACTTCCTTCTCGGGATCGACTTTTCCAGAGGAATTGATAGGTTGCAAGGTGCTCCACACATTGTAATCAAGAAGAGGATCGCACACAACCTCTAGGAAGCAGAAACAACATTGCTTGAGTTGAGACTACAGCAGTGACAAGCGAGAAATGAGCTTTCTGGTCAGCTGCAGCTCCCCAGTGGTTCTATCACAGGAGCAAACTGCTCGGCAGGCGTGAGGTCCTGGCCCCAGGGAAGTCACTGGCAAGACATTCACCGGGACCAGGACTTCAATTCGTGTACACACAGTCTAATGGAGCAGTCATCTCAGAGCCATTCTTGATGATCTGCGTAGCAGGTGTTAGGGACCTTTCTCAGCCAGCATCTCTTCTACCTATTATTTTCTAAACTGATGACAAACGTAGCCCAAAATTCCTTACCACTTGAATCGTTTCTTTTGAAAAGGCTCAGTTAGCAAGCAAGGCTTTAGGGAAACTCTAAAATTCTTTCTTTTGCACAACTGGTTTCCATTGGGATTTTTACCACCAGCCTTATCCCTCATGATGACAAAAAAAGAGGAACCTGCTCACCTGGATTAATGCTGAAGGTGCTTTGGAGGGAGCTGCGTCTCATGCAGGTAACTGTGCTGGTGACAGCATGCATGTGGGAAAAAAGCTGCATGGCACAGAGAGGGTACTCGGGGCCAGATCCATCACGAGGGACGTTATGGTCTTGATAACACTGGTTGGAAATAAAAATCATCGCAGAACTTAGCCTTTCTGTAATAGCATTGTGTACGGCATATAAAATCGGACCATACGCTTTTACTGTAGATTTCCACATGTAAGCTGAGAGTAAACAAAACTTCTGCCCCCTTTCCTGTACCGTGCAGCAGCTCCCCTCTCCTACTCGTTGAGAAAGTGCAGTACCTGCTTAATAACTTGCGTCTCATTGGCATCTTCAAGGAGAAAAATGGGGAAGGCAAAATCCTCGTACGAAAGCCCACTCCCCACAGGATTCCACACAGTAGTATTGCAGTGTGCAAACTGAGGGCCATAATCTTTGGAATACACACCTGGATACAGAAAGAAACAGGCAAATCTGAGCCTGCAAGAGAATAACAGACTGCAGGAGAGGCAGGCCCTGCTGAGAAAATAGCAGCAAATACAGAGTGAGCGCCATGATGGGCTGAGGAACCAGCTGACAAAAGCTTGGAGAGATGGAGTTGGTCACTGCATGTGGCACAGCGCTGTGCCACGCAGAGAGGATGAGAAACACGCGTGCTCTAAGCCGTCACAGGCCAGGAGGCTGGCACGAGCACTCAGCGAGCATTTATCACACGCTGAGAAAGCGGAGGAGGCACACAGAGAAACATTACACTTCAAAAGGAGCAACACACAAACCCGCATTTTCTGAGCTCATCATGTGCTGGAAGTACCCCTAAGGCAGCCACAACGTGCCAATCACTCTAACACCTAAATACTGTGCAAACAGCACGAAGGCAGAGACGTGACAAATGCCAGCAGACCGAACTCATCTCAGGAGCGTACATGGCTTCCTTCACGGCAGAAAGCTTTGGGCAAACTACAGAAGGTGTAGCAGTTTCTCCCCTCAAAGTGCAATACAGTAAATTTGCTGCATGGAAAAACAGTGAAATGACAGCCTGACTGAAACCACAGGGGTAATTCAGGGAAGCAGAATGCCATTTTAAAAAGTAGGGACTGGCCCAGAGAGAGAGGTTAACGCACGCTCCACTCAGTCTAGGCAAACACAGGATGCTCTAACGATCACAAGTGAAAGATCACTGTGTGGACAAGGTACAAGCTTCACATGTTAAAGAGAACCAAGTTACAACAACCCTTGGTCAGGTTTAACGCTTTGGTGACTTAATGCTGTTTTAGCCAGCCTACCTAACAGCCTTCCCCTGAAGACCTGTCCCAGCCCTTCTTGAGAAACGATGCGATTCCAGCTCAGACCAACTACTCTGAAAGAACATTTTGAGCCTGTTTATCTTCAGTGCCACTTGGACGTTAAAGTGCAGCTGCAGTTTCAGCTACACTTTGCGCTTCTTGCTTTGACTGTACAATGTAAAGACACCGTTTCTCTTCCTCCTCACGAGGTGAAAGACTTAGTGTTTCCTTACCAAACCCATCATTGGGGCACTTCAAACCAGGAGAGAATCCCTGGGGAGGGCTAGGTTTGGCAACGGCCACAGCAAGGCCTGACACTCGTGAGGTTCCCTTCAGCTGCAGCATTACCCTCCTGGAAGAGAAAACAGAAGTGAAAGTTTGAATCAGTTAATGAAGAGTTACAATCCAAGACATGCTACTGCTGACGTGTTACAGTCGAGCACGTGATGACGCTTTTGAACAAAATAACCAACAGGTCCCTTTTTCCTTACCCGCTTGAACTGCGTAAGACTACGCGTACAACAACAGGCAGAAACCTTCAGCCGCTTCTTCCCTGCTCTCCCCAGGAAGAGACGTGACCCATCTTAATCATGTTCTTTAACGAACTTTAGCAACTGCTACAGTGATGAACGTGGCATGAGAACTTAGAGAGAGCAGAGCTCTTCTAACAGCAAACCAGCCCGTTTAAGAAGAAATAAATTCAGTCAGGCGCTGAAACAGAGTGAACCCACAAACGTTTCACCCTCACTACCACTCAGTGCAGTCAGGGCTCATTCTGCCGCCTGTCACTTGAAAAATGACATTTTTTTATCACCAGATTAGGGACCCATATTGGTCTTCTGGGCTTCAGTCACCCTGGGAAGACAAAAACTGATGATGGCTGACCTGTTGAAGAGGTTCCCGTCGAGCAGTATCATGTAGGGCGGGTGCGGGCCATCAGCAAGCACCCAGTTCAGGTCCTCCTCCTTCTCAACCACATGGATCACCCCTGTGTCTCCGCTGATGGAGGCTGTGGAAAGAGAGCGCGCCCTTCACGTTTCACAGCGATCTACTTCCTTCACGCCCACAAACCACCCCGGAATAGCAGGGCAGTATGTTACTAAGGGCTTTAGGGAAGAGCAGCTCATGGGATTAGAGGGATGGAGGAGGAAATGGGGTGACGTGGCACCGTTTAGCCAGAGCAGGGCAGAAAAAGGAACAGCGGCTTTCAGCAGGGAAAGAAAAAAGCTGAACCGCATAGATTAAGAAATAAGCACTCGTGCTTTGAAAGCATCTTTTGTTTAAGCGCATCAAAGCAGTTAAGGACCTGATTCAGCCAGATAAGCAGTATGAGTCTCCTGTGGCTAAAGAGCGTAAGGAAGGACAGCAGGAAACGGGCCCTGAGACAGAAAGGAGCTCGGAGGCAAGAGGACCTGCCTCAAGGACCGCAGTCACAGCAGCAGTTTAGTGCTGCCCCTCAGCAAAGAGTAAAGATTGCAAATTCAGAAACTGAGAGCTCAAGGACAGCTCAGCACGAGGCCTGGAGGCGCAGAAAGGGCAAAAGCTTGTGACAGCAAAGGGGACCAGCAACAAAGCAGGTCCGCCGCTTGCCATTTCGCCCCCTCCCAAAGAAAACGGACGACAGAGAAAGCACTTTCAGAACAGAATAGTGACAATAACGAGCACTTTGTCACCCGCCCCAGTCAGTAACTGCTGTGATTGTCGGAAGCTGCCCGCGACTGGGAAGGCAGGACTGCGTGCGGCCGTCCGCCCTAACGCTAGGCTGGCACAGAGGGTGGAAGCGGAGTCAAGAGAACCTTGCACCCTCGGTTATCTGACAGACCAAGCGCAGCTGTGCTGCCCTGCAGCGGCAGCCGACAACCTCCGCTGCAGGGAGTGGCTCACTGTGGAAGCAAAACTGAACCGGGAATGAGCAAAACACTGACTCACGCTAACTTCCGCCAGGAATGCTGCCTGAATGGGGCTCCCTTCCCTATCTTTCAATTTTAACGGTCACGCAGTCCTGCCTTCCCCATTTCAGTATGACAGAAACACCTCACAAAGTTAACAAGCACTGCGCAGGCAGCTCAACCAAACCCTCTGATCCCTTCAGATGTCACCTTCTCACTTCTTCACTCCCTGCTGCCTTGCCCTCGTACCTTGTTAACCCCAATGCATTCTGCAGTGCTTACAGGTTTGCCTCGTACCCCTAGAAGCTGTGGCTTGGTTTTTTGTCCCGGGTGTGCACCGACTGCACGAGCTCAAAATGCTGCTCTCTGCCTTGGCAGGGATTTTCGAGGTCCATAGGAAGGCAGTCTAAGGTCTCCACCCCTCAAGTTAGCAGAAACTAGTTAGCACATTCAGCATTACTGCAGCAGGATTGGAAAAGAGGGCAAACAGCGCTGAGAACAAGGGCAACACTGATCTAGGCAAGTCCAACAGGGGAGCTACGTTCCAGCCCATCACCTCAGGCATGACCGTCCCCAGGAGCAGCTCTGGGGCCCCGCAGCTGTACTCACACTGGCAGCCGATCTGGTGGGTGGCATTCAGGAGGCGAACGCACGGGGCCGTTTTGTTCAGGGGGATGTAGATTTTCCTCTCGACAGAGTTGCCCTGGCAGGAGCCTGGAGGGAAGACACAGCCCCGCCTCAGAGGGGGACAAACCAGGGGCTCCCCGCACCTCAAAGGCTCTCCCCAGCTTCGGGGGAAAAGACGAGTCCCTCCCCAGTTCAGAAGGGGACAGGCGAGGGCTCCCAGTGCCGCCATCTCAAAGGGGGGCAGGCGAGGCCCTCGCTACCTCCCCGTCAGCCGCAGTGCAGCCCCAAACCGGGAAAGGACTGCCCTGCCCTGCCCCTCAGCCAGCCAGCCAGCCTCACCCGCTGCCAGCACGGCGAGAAGCAGCCCCCGGAGCAGCCCGCACCGGGCCGGGAGCGGGGCCCGGCAGCTCCCCGCCGCAGCCTCCATCCCCCGGCCGCCCCAGGCTCTCCCCGCCGCCGCCATCTTCCCAGTCCTTCCGCTTCCTCCGTCGCGGCCCCGCACGGGCGCCACCGGAAGCCGCTCTGCGCCCTCGGGAGGACTGGCACTCGATGGTCGGGGAGGGAGGCCGGAAGCGGAAGTCAGCTGAGGGCACTTCCGGCGCGCCGACGTGGAGGGCCGGGGCGCTGGCGGGGGCCGGGGCGGAGGGCGATGCTGACCAAGTTCGAGACTAAGTCGGCCCGGGTGAAAGGTAACGGCGGGACGGGGCTCGGGCCGCGCCGGGGGCCCCCGCGGACGCGGGAGGCCGCGCCGGGAGCTCCCACCCGCCCCTGGGGTCCCTGAGCGGCGGGGACGGGCAGCTCCCCCGGGCCTCTGGGCTCCCGGGTGCGCGGAGGCCTCGCTGCCACGTCCCTCTGTGCCTCGGCAGGGCTCAGCTTTCACCCCAAGCGGCCGTGGATCCTCACCAGCCTGCACAATGGCGTCATCCAGCTGTGGGATTATCGGATGTGCACCCTCATCGACAAATTCGATGAGCACGACGGTCAGTGTGCTGGGGGAGGTGGGGGGACCTGCGTGTGGAGGAGGACTGGGGTGCGAGGGGAGGAAGGGAGGCTCTGCTGAAGTGTTGCTGAGGCTTNAGGACATGGGTTAGTAGACATGGAGGTGTTGGGTTGGTGGTTGGACTGGATGATCTCAGAGGTCTTTTCCAACCTTAATGGTTCTGTGATTCTGCCTGTTCAGATCCTTCAGATCCTCTCTGTTTCAGCCTGTGTTTCTTTGCGGCCAGTTTGCTGGCTCTGAGCGTTGCTTGCACGTGTGTAAGGTGGGCTAGTAGTTTTGTTTCTGGTATGAGAATGAACCCGTAAATACAGATCTGAGGGGCCTGGGTGTTTTGTGATGGGTTGCTGCAATCATCTTGATGGAAAAGAACGGGTTTGGGGATGGGATCTCAGGCTGTTACGTCACTTTTCGTGGTTGCTTTGAAGCTCTTAATTTATCAATAGCGACAGGAGCGAGGAGGAAGGCAAATCGTAGTCTCTAAGTGGTACAAGGGACTGCTCCAGCTGTCAGCCCTTGCTGTGCCCAACCTGCTCTTCCTCTTTGTAGGACCTGTTCGAGGTATTGATTTCCACAAACAGCAGCCCCTGTTTGTTTCTGGAGGTGATGATTACAAAATAAAGGTAAAATTTTACCCCTTGTTCTCTAAAACGCATCATCCGGGGAAGGGAGCGTGCAGAGAACCTGGTTAACAGGCGAGGAGTGTGGGTGGGTGGGAAACAGCGTTTGGGAATTGCAACTCTCTTGTTGGGGAGACGTTGGGATGAACTGCGGCGAGCTGAAGTGTCTTTGTAGCTTGCATTAGAAACACATTTTAAAATGGAAGAGCGAGGCTTGTAGGTGAATGGAAACGGGAGAATGCACAGAAAAATATTGGCAGGTGGTGGCACGCACCGTCATTGCTTTGCTTCTGTGCTGTGCAGGTCTGGAATTACAAATTGCGCCGTTGTCTCTTCACGCTGCTCGGGCACTTGGATTATATTCGCACTACCTTCTTCCACCACGTAAGTTCCCCTCGTGCTTACTCCGGCGACGGGTGCGCGCTCCCCTTGCGTGTGAAAGGGAATCTCTTTTGCTTTTCCCTGGATGGGAATCTTTGCTAAAGACATTGTGCTGGACTTGCTGGTATGAGGGTGCTCCAGATATGGTGGCCTTCTGTAGAGGTGTAGGAGGCACAAATCTGCCTCCAGGATCTTAAATAAGATTTAAAAAGGGTCATTCCTGGGGACAGTTGGAAAAATACCATGTGGGGAGGGAATGTCTGGGGTGTGTATTGCTTCACATACAGAATACTTTGTCTCTTTAGGAATATCCCTGGATCTTGAGTGCTTCTGATGACCAGACCATTCGGGTTTGGAACTGGCAGTCCAGAACTTGTGTTTGGTAAAATTGATGATTGCTTTAAAAAATAACTGCACGGTTTGGGGGCGAGCTGTCTTCATCTGTTGTTTTCAAGCAGAAGCTGTGCTCAGTTGAAGGAATAGAACTGGCAAAGAAAACTGATCGCTTAGGAATACTTCCGTCAGTCTTTTGCTCGTTTATTCTGATGCCTCTAGACTTGTATTCCTAAATTCGCGTGTTGTTTGGTTGAAATTTTTTTGAGGTTAAAATGTGTCGGTGCTGAAGCCCGTGAAGTTACTGATGCCGGAAAGCCGGCCCTCGAGTGCTCTCGGTAACAACGGATGCGCTCAGCGTTCAGCCGTGCTAACTCCTGAAGAGCAGCGTTTAGCAATCCTATATTCCTCATCATCCTTCCTGAGACTGAGCTTATTGCTATTGGTGCCGATTGGAATGCGGATTAATGTGTTTAAACGGTATTTTCTGTCCTTTTTGTTGTAGTGTGCTGACAGGACACAACCACTATGTGATGTGTGCCCAGTTTCACCCCTCTGAGGACCTGGTAGTGTCAGCCAGCTTGGATCAGACTGTGCGCGTTTGGGATATTTCTGGTGAGCTGCCCAGATCAAGGGGGTGCCCAGTGGCAAAGCCCACTTCAAAACTGCAATTGCTGGAAGCCAAATGAGGCAGGAAAGAGTGGCTCTGACCTGAGAGCAGGAGGAGCTGCCTGTTGACTGCAGGAGCCTCAGAAAATTATCGACGGGGACCTCTTCCCCTCAGTTTCCACACAGTTGTAGGACGTTAGCCGGAAGGGACCTCTGGGTGTCGTCTGCTCTACTCTTTTGCTTAAAGCAAGCCCGTGACGGTAGATGAGGTGAGCTGTAGCTTTGTGCAGCCAAAAGACCCTCTAAAGACAGAGATTCTGCAACCTGATCCCCCAGTCTGATTTTATAGCCAGTACAGGCAACGAGTATTGCTCTCAGAAGGGACATGGTGTTATCGACTAGTAAGCTTTGCAGATGTGCCAGACTTGTAGGAGGATTTTAGAAATTTCTGGATCACCTTGATCCTGTTGAGAAAACTCTCGGAGGCAGCAATAAGTCATTCGTTCTGAGAGAAAGATAAAAAGGCCGGTGCTTGGATTGCAAAAAGGGCAGGGTTTTGGGTTTGTTTTTTTTTTTTTTGTAGCCTAGTTGTGGGTGGTGACAGGAAGATAATATTAGGAATTCATCCAACTTTTTCAGCCTGCTTGTCCATTTCATAAAATGATGCATGGCCTAAAGGTCAGAGCAGGAGTTGCAAGTCAAAACTCTGAAGTACTTTGCTGATATCTTAGCTGTTTCTTAGTTATACCTAGGCCACAAGGTGACTTCATGGAATGAGATAGGATCCCTGAATGAAAAGCTAGGAAGAAAGAAAACATTGGAGGAAGATAAGGGACTGGTGGGAGGCGGGCGAGGGCAGTGCTGGTGGTGCTACAACACAAACTACTCTAGAGACAGACCTCGTCCGACCCGCCGCTCTCGCCATTGCAGTTTTGGTTGGGCACGCTGCGTTATTTGTCGTACGCGCTCAGACAGGGCCAGCTGTGTCAACAGTAGGGGCTGGGGACAGGACATCCTGGTTATTTAAAACCTGTCCCCATCTCTACTGCCAGCACGGGGAGTTTAACAGCTATTCTGCTAGTGAGCTTTGCTGCTGCATTCTCCCACAAACACTCTCTCTCAGCAGAGTTCCAGCTGCCAAATTGGTTTGGAGATGGTACAGACCTTTTTTTTTTTCCTCAGCTGATACGTGATGAGGGGTTTTAGAGACATGCTGAATTATTGACTCAGCTGTCACTCCAGTCGGGCGCGACACTGCGAGAATACTAGTGTGTGGAAAAACCTACCGAGAGAGATGAGAAATGGATTCAAAATACAATTCCATTCCCCAGTTTTTCCCCAAAATGACTTATGTCCTTAGCAGGATCCTGTTCTGGCTCTAGCAGTCTCCTGGGAAGGGTTATTTCCCCATTTTGTCTGATGTCTGTTGTGCACATAATCCTACTCATAAAGAGCATCATTTGGTGTTGAGCTTCTACTCCCATTTCTGAGTGCTGCTGTTAACTTCCAGCTTCTGCTGACATCAGAGGGAATTTTTTTCAGCCGGCTTTGGGATTATGAGCACTAGTTCTTTGATGCCCTCAGTTAAATGCGTTTAAAGGTCGCATTTGAAGATCCTCCTCCCAAAACTGTCCGCTCTGTTGGCAGCCTCAGCAGAGAGTGTGAGGGATGAGGACGGTGACCCAGACCGGGCACTGGAATGTGAAGATGACCCTGTTGTTTTGAATTCCTATGCAGTTGGTGCTCCTTGGTTTGAAACCTCCTGATAAAGGATCCTGAATGTAAAACAAGTATGCTGAAGGTTAAAGGGTCTGTTTCCTGCTGATCTCCTGAGAGAGACTGTGTGAATGCAGTCAGAGTGAGCTTGTTTAGATCTATTAAAATGCACGAACATTTGTGTTGTATTATTCACCTCTGCTGTGGAATGAAGTCTTTGCTTATGATGCTGATATTAACCTGCAGAAACTGTCAAATAATCTTCTGTTTTTCTCTGTCTCCTTACAAGTGTTAAGCCCCGAGGAGGGTGTCAGACCTCTTACCCTGATCAGAGTGCTTTTGTGCGTGCTCTAACACCACACACCAGCTCCTGTTTAACCTTACTCATGGTTGGCAAATGTTGATGTCTGATGCTTGGCAGGAACCTTCCTTATTCTGTCAGGGCTCTGTTTAGTCCGCCTGGATCACCAGCTGAAGTGAGGATCACCTGAGGGTTTGGGCTGGCAATGTTGAGAAGCCCTGGCACTGGGAGGACCTGAACTGAGAGTCCCCAGGTAGCCTCTGCGGACCTCGACTGCCCCTCCTTGAGCACCCTCAGCGGACGGGTGTAGATGGCTGGCAAAACCTTTGGATTTTGCCAGTGGATTACAGGGGCGGGGAGGAACCTGAGCCCAGCAAGAAAAGAGTCTGTACCCCAGAGCCCTCTTTAGTTTCCATTGAAGAAGAGAATAAAGCAAGAGAATTTGCAAAGGGCCGTCTGTCGTCTTCCGTCTCTCCTAACTTGTAACTTGTCATTCACAGTTGGCATGTTCCCCCTTTGCTCTGGTTATTTTAATACCTGTTCTCCTGAGTGCTTGTGGGCATGTTGAGCTGAGTCTTCTTTTCAGGTTTCTTTTTTCACAGCTGTCCTCAGAATGCCTAATATCTGCCTGTCTGCGACAAGCCCCTCTTCTGCCCCTGCCCCCTCCCCAGAGCAACACAGGAGGCTGGTGTCTTGTGAGCGTCCCGCCTCTCCTCTCGATTTGTGCAGTTACGCCAGAAATTTTCCACTTGTGTCCCAGTCCTGTTTCACTGGCTTGTCAAAGGCTCAAGTATTTTTTTGTCTTCCAAAAGTCCTGTGTTTCTTCACTCATCTGTCTTGGATTATCTATGTTTTATTCCTCCTTTCTGGGGTACTTTGTGTCAGCTTTGTAGAAGCATCTATTCAGCCATTCGAGTCCTTCGCTCTTACCCGGACCGTCTGTAGGTGCACCTCGCTCAGTGCGCTGAGCGTTTGCGCTTTTTGATGCGAGACGCTGCTTAACGTGTTGGTTTCAGTAGACTAACTTTGCAAGAGAGGTTGTTGAGATGTTGAGCTGTTAATCCGTGAGGAGTTTGGGAATCAGAATTGCAACAAGAAAATAACCATTTTTGTCTTCAGTATTGTTTGTTTTCTCCTTACACTTCCCTCTCTGTTTCATAGCATCCTTGGGCCAAGTACTTTTAAATGGGAAAGCATATTTTCTAAGTTTTGTTTTAGTGTTTTTCTAAGTTTTGTTTTAGTGTTGTATCTACAGTCTCTTCCCTGTGCACTGTTGGAGGAGAGGCTTTTTTTGATTCTCACTTTCCCTCCTGTGTTCCACTGCATTTTGAGGAAGGGCAGGACATACAGCTCTGTTTTAACCTGCATGAGTTAGTTTTCTTCAGAAGCGGGAACAGGCTTTATTTCATATAGCTTTAGCTCCTGGAAATATTTTGTGTCCAGGCAGACTGTCCAAATCTGTAACCAAGAGGTCATCAAAGTGGCATGGGTGAAGGTCCCCTGAAAGGTGCAAGCTCCGATTAGCAAAGGGGTGAGAGGGACAAAAATTGGAATTTGTCAGTCCTTTGCTGAGGGGCCACTGCCTATGTCCCAGTGAGCTGAAGTGGTCCTTTGTACGGTGTGCTGCATTGCAGACTTTCCTTTTGGCACATCTAATCTGGGCTTGCACTTTCGGAGGAAGTAGCAGGGAGTCCTGGATGTTTCTCACCCTCTTCCACTCTTTCAAGATCCCAGTTTCCACCTGAAGATGTGTGTCAGCAGCACAGGAGACCGCTCAACTGCTTGTTAAATTAGAAGCGTTGTTCTGATAATGTAATTTTTGCTTCCTCCACCCCTGCTTCTCCTTCCTCTTCGTTCCACAAGGCCTAAGGAAGAAGAACCTGTCCCCTGGAGCTGTGGAATCGGATGTCAGGGGAATAACGGGGGTCGATTTGTTTGGGACAACAGATGCGGTTGTGAAGCACGTTCTGGAGGTACAGTGTCAATCAATGTGCATGTGCAGTACAGCCTTTCTAGATTTATTTAATGAAATCCCTGTGACACGATTGATCCTTTAAAAGCTCAGAAAAACAGCAGAGGTAAAAAAGAGTTAAAACACCTGACTCAGCTCTGTAGAATTATATGCTCTTGTAGATTATGGCATTACTTTTTCTGAGTGTAAAATCTGAAACCTGGAGAAGCTTGCACTGCAACCAAACAGATACAGTTTTCTCTGTACAGCCAAAAGCTCAGTTAAATAGCAGATGTTATTACCTTGTGTTACTGGGAGCCACAGAGGAGATTATGGTAGAGACAGCCTTCTGTAACGGCTTGCTAAAGCTGGGAAGCGGTGCTGCTCCGCTGCCGAGCTTCAGCTTTGCTCTACTGGTGAAGAATGGTATCCGCAAAGCCTGTTGTTGGCGCATCTATCATCTTACTGTGTAAGCGTTGGGTATGAGCAGTGTTTTGGCAAGCCTGTCTGCAGCCTTCATTGCTTCGTCCTTTGCTCGTTCCATTCGGTGACCAGGTTGCTTCAAGTGACTTGGTTTCTTGTTGCCTGTAGGGCCATGATCGTGGGGTGAACTGGGCTGCCTTCCACCCCACAATGCCACTTATTGTGTCGGGAGCTGATGATCGGCAAGTGAAGATCTGGCGGATGAATGGTAAGAGGATTCTCCAGGGGGAGCCCGCAGGGAGAAGGGGGTTAAGAGTTGAAATTTATGTTTGCACATCTGTAGGCTGAACCTGGAGGTAATTTGCACTTTGCAAACATGCCTGTACGATAGAGTGGTAAATAATCCTGAGCAGCATTGGCCTTTACAATTTGAGGAAAGCTCAGTTCTCTAGTAAACATGTCTAGCTGCTTTTGATTTGCACACACTGCTGAGCAGAAGCTTGTAGGAGTAGGAAAACTTGATTCTGAAGATTTTTTGAATATGCACCAATGGAATAAGAAAGGGAGGTGATTCGAGAGCCAGAAGCCCTCTAACGGGTATTGTGCTTCTGTCAGCTCAGTCCAGCTAAACTATGTACCATTCTTGGCACCTCTTTAGTAATCTGGCTTACCTGTTTCTCGTAGGTGAGCTGTGCTAGTGGTTAGAGAGAGATCATAAATGTAAATCGCAGAGAATGGTATAGTAACTCGAGGCCAGTGTGGTTTGCTTTATAATAAAGTGCTTACTGTGCTTCTGCTATGGCAGACATTAACCGGTTGAAGCATTATTTTCCTCATTCTTTTGCACTTCTGGTTAGAATCGAAGGCCTGGGAGGTTGACACTTGCCGGGGGCATTACAACAACGTCTCGTGCGCTGTCTTTCACCCGCGGCAGGAACTAATCCTCAGCAATTCGGAAGACAAGAGCATCCGTGTCTGGGACATGTCTAAACGGTTAGTGCTTGTCAAGCGTCTGGCTCGGTTTTATTATGAAATTATTTACACATACGAAAGACCTACAGTTATTGTTAGAGAAACTGAACGCTAGCAGTTCTTAAAACACCAGTGCTAGTGTTTGGTAGTTCACGAGTGAGAAGTCGTGTTTTTCGCATTTCCTGTCCCTTTGAGACACGTGGTAAGAGCGAGGCTTGTAATTGAAGGCAGGTGGCGGAGGGCTGGCTTGTCTAGCGGAACTGCTGCTGAAAGTATGTTAAATGAGAATATATGATTTGACACGAGGCTTTGCACACAGCGTTTTGAACTCTTAGTGGACTCCTCGTGCTGAACGCTAGAGATGGTCTGTATGGCAAAGCTTAGGATCTTCATTTTGGGAGCTGAGGGTTACACCAAGGTTTCCATTTTGTTTATATTCCTTATTCCTTCTGTTGCACATTTAGCACGGGTGTCCAGACCTTTCGGCGTGATCATGATCGCTTTTGGGTATTGGCTGCTCATCCCAACCTCAACCTCTTTGCCGCAGGTAAAAAATGCTCCTGCACAGTGTCTGACAGGTTGCTGTGAAGGGAAAACGTATTCCATATAGGAAATCCACATAGGATTTGTTTTTCTTCAGCACACTTTGCAGAACACACTGACTTGCGGATGCTTTTATTAAACGTATCACAGGGAAAAGATCCTTATTTAGTGGAACACAGTCTCATTGTATCGGCTGCAGTTCAGTGTTAGAACAAGATGGCCTCTGCATTAGCTGGCTAAAAGCTCTAAGGCTAAGAAGGGATGGGAGAGATCCTAGGGAACCCACACAGGCCTATTAGCACTCAAAGAAATGCGTGACAGCGAGGCAAAGTGTTTTTAGAAGAGTGTCAGATCTTAAGATTTATTAGGAAACCTAAAGCGGGGTGGGCCCTTAGGAAAGAAGTGGAATCACTTAATTCAGTCAGGCTGAGGAGTAGCAGGCATGGCTGGCCGTCATTGGTTATGATTTTTGTTGGCTCTTTCTTGGTTTGAAGGGCTTGATAGTGTCATCTGCATAATGAGGAAAAAAACCCACAGGATTTAACTCACGTTTGAATTCTCGCATGCCTTTTCTCAGGCCATGATGGTGGCATGATTGTGTTCAAGCTGGAGCGTGAGAGGCCTGCTTATGCTGTGCATGGAAACATGCTGTATTATGTGAAGGACCGTTTCCTCCGCCAGCTTGATTTCAACAGTTCAAAAGACGTTGCTGTCATGCAGCTGCGAAGGTAGGAGATGGGTGCTCAACGTGTTACAGGAGGTGTTGCCGGTATCCTGGTCATGGTGTATTCACATACCTCAGTTTCAACTCAGTCTTCTGTCAGATGAACTCAAAAAGCCTAGAAGAAGTTTTTTAGGTCAGTTTTTATGTGTGCATAGATATAATTTTTTTAAAACTAGTTTTAAGTTTCAAACTGAAATGCTATCTCTTTCATTTATGAAAAGCTGATGTTCCTGCAGTGTTTCCAAATGGCTTTAGTTCAGGAAATGCGTCAGAACTGAGCTTTGCTGGTACTCAGTATATTTCAGAAAATGAAGAGTGTTTATTAGAAGGTGACTTTGGTCAAAATAATCTTGGTCCACTGTAACTTTCTCTTTTCTTCGTGACTCTTCTTCAGTGGTTCCAAGTTCCCTGTGTTCAACATGTCGTACAACCCAGCTGAGAATGCTGTCCTTCTCTGCACAGTAAGTCAGTTTTGCTGCATAATGTGCTAAAAAACTTTCCACGAGGCTGTGAATGTCGGTTCTGTGAAATCCTATCTCAAAGTGGGTTTTTCCCCCTCTCTGCAGAGAGCCAGCAACTTGGAGAACAGCACTTACGACCTATACACCATTCCCAAGGATGCAGACTCCCAGAATCCGGATGGTACGCATTTCTTATTTCACATTAATCCTTGTGAGTTTTTATTACTGTGTAGCTGTCCCCTCCTCCGCTCTCCAACTGTGCGTGTGTGTGTATTATATATAAAAAAAGCTTCATTTCTCTAAGCCTCTCCTGTTGGACTCTTTCTCCATGTTTCCTAATGCCCCTGCAGCACACATCATTTGGCAGGCTTCCTGCTCACTATATCACACTACACTGACTTGAAAAATTCATGTTCATCCCAAACTTTTACTGCTACAAATATATATTTTATAATTTTGTTATTAGGAACTTTCCGTTTTCCCTTTCGACACAGCAGGCAGCCTTCCTGGCTTGTCAGCAGAGATGGATTTTCACCAGATATGTTTTGTTCTAAGAGGTTTTATACTCTGAAAAGTGGCTGTAAAAGTGACAATGCCAGGGTGCCAGTAGTCATTCTTCCTCTCGGCAAATTCCAGATCAGTTCTGTGCAATTTACAAGTCAAAACATGATATAGGGGAAAAAACCCCTATGAGTTCCATTTGGGATCTGAAACTCCAGCTGGTTCCTCCTGCCTCTGCCGTCACGGCAGTAAAGATTTTGAAATGAGTGGGAGTGATGAATGAGTTAGACTGGAATCCAGCTCCCTTGTTCATAGATTTATTGATTTCTGTGAGTCTAATGAAGGGAAGATTTCTTTGCTGCGTACAGTCAGCAGGTGTATTTGGAGAGAGAAAGAGAAAGGCAGCTTTTTAGTAACTTTATGTAGATTAAATGATACTGAATGTATTTCGGATATTTAGTGTGATTGCGACATTCAAAGCTGACTCGTCTGGGGACACACAGCTTGTGACATTTAAATGAGGAAAGGTGTTCTTCTTCTTCTAGAGGAAGAAATGTCTAGGCCTTGTGAAAACCGTGCACTTTTAATGCATTTTCAAGAATAGCATAATATCCTACTGGTTGATTCTTCCCTGCTGCTGTATCTGCAGCCTTCTGATGGTCTCCCAGGACAGTAATGTAGGTATTTAACATGTGCCTTGGAGTTGTCATCCTCATGTCCTTCAGCTTATTTATCTGACCTACAAGGGAAGCTGTGCTTTCTTGTCACTCCTTAGCATTCTTCTGGGTAATACATTTCAATCATTTTCTGCCTGATTTACAGTCAGTGTTAAAGACTTGAAGCCAGTAAAAATGCTGAGTTGTGGAGATTCAGAAAAACAGGTCGAGTTGCCATCAGGAAACCCCAAGCGGAGCTGGGAACTGAATTCAGACACGTCTTTCTTGTGTTGGATAGTAAATGAAGGCTGAGGCAGTCAGGTTTAAATGATCATTTGTTAGGATGTAGATCTACGACAAATCGCACTATGCTTGGGGAAATAACACTTGGTCTAGTGCGTGAGTCTCCAGAAATGCTCACGTTGAGCAGCAGGACTGGTGAGAAAAGGGGCTGAGAACTAAAGAAAATTTTACTTTACCAAAACAGCAGCAGCGCTCTCACTTCACTTCTCTGTTCCCTTCTGCTGCTGCAAAAAGCCTTCGCCCCATCTGAAGCGCATCCTGCAGTACTCTCCTTTCTGTGCTGTCTGACATACAGAGTGCTGTGTTTGTATTAGCATTTTAAAACTGGGAGAACAGCTGCGTGCTGGGGAGAGCGCAGCCTTTCTCCTCCAGCTCGTTATATCCGTTTGCAGTGGGGAGGGAGAAGGGGGGGCTTACACTGAAGCCGGGACCCTCGCTGCTCAGTTCGTTTGGCCAGCAAGGCTCTGCTCGTTAGCTTGACAGACGGTGCTGTCGCCCAGGATGGCCGGCTTCGGCGCCAAGCCGTGGCGTTGGCGGTACAGCCAGCCACTCGTCTTGTGCCTTGGCTGGAGAGAAGGGCTGGCGCTGGCCACGCTGAGATCTGAAAGGACATCGGGGGAGGAAATGAGTCTTGTGAATAGCCTGAGGTTAAACATGAACTAGTAGGAAGCAGCTACAACAGCCAAGATGGGATCAAACAAGACTGACTAATGTGTTGCCGTAAGAGCCTGCCAGAGGTTTTATTCACTGCCTGCGTTTTGCTCTCCCTAGCCCCTGAAGGGAAACGTTCCTCCGGGCTAACAGCTGTGTGGGTAGCTCGTAACCGCTTTGCAGTCCTGGATCGTATGCATTCGGTAAGGGGACAAGCTTAATAGGGTCATCTTTTTAACGGGGTGTGTTGTCACTTGGAAGCATGAAGATGGAAAGCGGGGAGGTTGGGTTAACAGAATTATCGGAGATCCAAATAGACTGACAAAGCATTGTCAGTAGAGAGTGGGCTGCAGACATACACAAACAAATGTAATACAGTGAAAATGTAGTGAGTTGAAATATTATTTAACTTCTTCGACAGTAAATCTTAGCTCAGTTGCGGGAAGCCTGCTGCAGCAGGTGAGTGCAGGAATGAAAGCTGACCAGAACAGTACTGTGAAGCCACCCAGGCCACTTTTATAGCGTGAAAGTAATGGGGAAATGGTGAAAAGACAGGTTAGATTTTTAATAAAGCTCTTTGTTCTCACTTGTGGAGTGCAGTAGGAGAAAGAAGGGGGAAAGAGAGTCATGGAAACTTTCCCCTGCCTGAATTCACTTGATGTGAAGGGGAAGAAAAAGTCTTCCTCTTTGCCCCATGCAGCATACGGTATTTTTTCTTCTTTTAATTCAGGGTGTTTTTTGGCTTAGTAAATTCAAGTTTATTTCATGCCTATTCTGTTACTCCTTCCCCTTCTCCACTTGATGTTCTCCCCTCTCAACTGCCTCATTTCCTTTTTCTGTCTACACTGTGTTCTTTCTCACTTTTCCCTAATATTTACTTTGCTCATGTACTCATTGTAGAGAGGGCTTGCAAACTGTATCAGCCAGCTAGTAATGACAGCAGGGGGGGCTGAAAAGCAAGGATACACTGTGTCTGCACCCTGGCAAACTTGTGGTTGGGTTTTCTAGCAGGATAAAGTCTGATCCTGCTTCGAGAGAGGCTGCAGCTCTTATTTTGTCCTCTTGTTACTGAGGTTCAGCTATACAAAAACTGAGTTAAAATAATCCTAAATTTCTTTGTAGAATCTACCTAACTGTCCTGTGCTGTTACATTTCCTCTCATCAAATGGCAGATCCTAATCAAAAACCTGAAGAATGAGATCACGAAGAAGGTGCAGGTGCCGAACTGTGATGAGATTTTCTATGCTGGCACGGGGAACCTGTTACTGAGAGATGCAGACTCCATCACCCTGTTTGACGTGCAGCAGAAGCGGTAGGATCCAGTCTGCGGGGAGAAGTTTTAATATTGTAATCCTGCTGGCGTATGCCCTCTGGGGACAAGTAATAGCTATTAATGCACTCCAGAATTTAGCATCAGCTGCAGGCTGCATCAGTCTGATCCAAGCCACGGCTGACAACTGTTAGGAAGAGCAGAGTGTAAACATAGCCAAGGTGCAATTTAGGCTGCAGGCATCGTGCCATTGATCACAGGGAGATGTGTGCCATACCCTTGTAAATCCTCTGACTACAGAACTGGGTGCTATAAAAGTGGAGAGAAATCAAAAAACCTGAACTCAATCAAGCTAAGCTTGCCTGATGTCTTCTCCCTTCGGTTTTATATCTGCTCAAAATGCTCTTTTGGCAGCATGTTTGTGCTGGTATACATGCTGCTAGCCACAAAGAAACAGGCAAGGAGTTGGTGCTTTTGGCCACCTTTGTAGGCTTGAGAAGGTTCTGGATTATTTGCAGATAGATACGGTGTATGTTGATTGCTTCTGTCCCAGAACTTGCCTCATGTCCTTACTTGTATGCCTTTGTCTTTCTAGTATTGTTGGGAAAGTTGTAAGTAAATTAAACAATGCAAATGCTGCTTGGAAATACCTTATTTCCCTCGTTCTGTTAATTCTATCTCTAAAACCCCCTCAGAAATCTAGGTTTTGAAGTCAGTTGTCACTCAAATATATTTGTTATTGCACAGGTATGGAGAGAGGTTTGTTTTGCTGTACTGGACTGCAGAGACACTCAGTTCTGCCTCATGATTTTAGAGCTTCAGAATCGCAAAAAGGGGCTGCAGAGCATCTGCGGACTGGGTTCAGGCTATAGGCGCTGCTAGTTATCACACAGAGCTTGATCATAGAGCTTCCTGTGGAGGGGTATTGTTCACTCTGCGCTCTGATGTCGGTGCTGTCCTTTTCCAGAACTCTGGCCTCAGTGAAGATCTCCAAGGTGAAATACGTCATCTGGTCGGCTGACATGTCCCATGTAGCTCTGCTGGCTAAGCATGGTAAGTGGCGCAGGGACACCGTGTTTCACCTGGATCCTTGTCCACACTAGCTCCTTCCTTGGCTGGGAGCAGAGTCCCTGCTAGCATGGCCTGCTAGAGAAACCATTCAGCGCCATGGCTAGCAGTGCAGGCGCAGCTGAAGACATTCATGGTGTGAGCCCTGCCACTTTGTCTCTTCAGCAAAACCTTTCTGTAAGCTTGTAAAACAGAGGGCTTCTTGTACTCCTTGAAATGATCCAGCTAATCACTTTCATAAAACAAAGGCAGATGGTGACAATTTAGTTGTGGTTGCCACCATCTCCTTGGTGTCTGACACTCTGAATATAGTTCCTGTTGCTGGGACAGTGGAAGAGAGAAGCCATAATTCAGAGGCAGGTGTTTAGCAGTAAAGGGTTCTCTAGCCTTACTACTTTTGGCTTTCTTCTCCAGCCATCATGATCTGCAACAGAAAGCTGGAGTCGCTGTGTAACATCCATGAAAACATCCGTGTCAAGAGCGGTGCCTGGGACGAAAGTGGTGTTTTCATCTATACCACCAGCAATCACATCAAATACGCTGTCACCACAGGGTGAGTCTGGGAGTCGCGCGCCGAGTCCTTGAACTGGCAGGCCTTGTGCAGCCTACTGTGGTGTTTTTTTGGCAGACACCAAAAGCTGGTGCTTGTGAAATGGCACTTTGATTGCAGCACGGATGTACCCAAAGACAGCTATTGCTAAATACTCATGTTTGATTGCTTACCCTGTGCACTGGTGTTTTATCGCTGGGCTGGATGGCCCTGCTGTTCGGCTGACTGGGGCTTGCTTTTGTAAGGCAGGCTAAAATAACATGCAGAGTGTTGAGCCTCCTTTGGGGTAGGGAATGTAGTCGTACGGATGTGTTGTGTTGGCGTGCGTGTCACGCGTGTGCTGTGTGTTGGCATAGGGATCATGGAATTATCCGCACCCTGGACCTGCCTATCTACGTTACCCGCGTGAAGGGGAACAATGTGTACTGCCTGGACAGAGAGTGTCGCCCCAGGGTCCTCACCATTGATCCCACAGAATTCAAATTCAAGCTGGCACTGATCAACAGAAAGTATGATGAGGTGAGGAGACATGAGAAACCCTGCGCTCTTCCTTGACCTGTACCTGAGGGTAAAGGGACGTTGCTGACAGCTTCAATGCCTGGGCCTTGTCTTTGCAGGTGCTGCATATGGTGAGGAACGCTAAGCTTGTGGGCCAGTCCATCATTGCCTACCTGCAGAAAAAGGGCTACCCAGAGGTGGCCCTGCACTTTGTCAAGGACGAGAAGACCCGTTTCAGCCTGGCACTGGAGTGTGGCAACATTGAGGTGAGGTGGCAGGGGGTGCTGTGAGAAAGGCATGGCCTTCGGGGCATCGCTTGCAAACCTGACTTTGTGCTGCAAGGAGGAGGAGTATTGGGAAGAAATATTAGTTGAGAGTGATAGAGTTGAGGGTGATTGCAGCCTTACTAAGGTGCAGGCCTTCAGCTGGGGGCATTATTTAGCACAGTGATCCTTGTGATCTTGTGCTTTCCATCACGGGCATTATCAACAGAAGCCTGCAGAGAAAACTGCTTTCTGCAAAGCCTTTGTAACCATGTCAATTCTCCTGTTAGATTGCTCTGGAAGCAGCCAAAGCTCTGGATGACAAGAATTGCTGGGAGAAACTGGGAGAAGTGGCGTTACTGCAGGGAAATCACCAGATTGTGGAGATGTGCTACCAGCGCACCAAGAATTTCGATAGGCTCTCCTTCCTCTATCTCATCACTGGCAATCTGGAGAAGCTTCGGAAGATGATGAAGATAGGTGAGTGCCAGAGTGGTGGCAAAGAAGAGTGATATCAGAGGATCCGAGTGTCATTCCCAGAGGGAATGTGTGGCATCACAGTGGAGGCCAAGAACAGCAAAGCTATTGTGACTCTTTTTTTCTTTTGGTTTAGCTGAGATCCGTAAAGATATGAGTGGCCACTACCAGAATGCCTTGTATCTAGGAGACGTGGCAGAGAGAGTGAGGATCCTGAAGAACTGTGGGCAAAGTGAGTAATATCAGACTAACGTATGTCCCTGTGGGCTGGGGTGAAGCTGGAGGGGGGGTTGTTGGGATGAACAGTAATTTTTGGAGGCAGATCAGTGTAATCCCTTACCTGAGAAACTGAATCAGATGAGCAGAAAATAACCCGAGAGCTAGAATACTATCCAGGAGACCTGAATCAACTGTAGAGCATTCGAATGGTCAGTCATTGCCTGCCCATTCTAGTCCTAAATCCAGTGATAGCCCTAAAGGTGCGATTCTACACCTTGGTGTGCTGCTAATCTTTTCTTTGTGACAGTGTGGCCGTGTGTGCTGGTGCGAGAAGCTTGCTTTCTCTAGGCGGTGAAGAACACGCACTCATGTTAGTTGTATCGTTCCAGAGTCCCTGGCCTATCTCACAGCTGCAACTCATGGGCTGGATGAGGAAGCTGAAAGCCTGAAGGAAACATTTGATCCTGAAAAGGAAACGGTTAGCAAACTGACTTATGCTTCCTACTTCATTACAAGAGCTCTAGAGCTTGGGAGGAGGATGACAGTAGGATCTGGTGTTAGTGTGACTAGCTAGGCAGCTCCTTTCTGGGAGGGAGGAACCATCTCCATTCCAGTCCCTGCTTATCAGCCTTGAGACTGTCTGTGCCGCTTGGAGGTGGGTAGGTCAAAGAACGGGATTTTCCTTTAACTGTTTTCTGCTCCTCTTTGCTCAGATTCCAGACATTGATCACAATGCAAAGCTGCTGCAGCCTCCTGCTCCTGTCATGCCTCTGGATACCAACTGGCCTTTGCTGACTGTCTCCAAGGGGTTCTTCGAAGGAACAATTGCTAGCAAAGGTATTTGGAAAATTGCATTAAGCTGGGATATGCAGAACGGAGATACTTGTCTCTGTGGCTCCTGAACTGTTGCTGTTAACCTCGGATCTGCTGTGTGCTACTAGCAGAGGTTGGAACCCAGCTTGGCATTTACACCATCTTTGGGAAATCTCTCAAATCTTTGGCCTTTTAGCACAGGATGGGACTTGACAATTGGAGGGGAGGGTGCTGGCCTAGTGTAATTCTTTGTTTAACACCTGACCCACTCAGAGATGAGTAAATGAAGGATCCTGCCCTTTTTGTAGGCAAAGGGGGTGCCTTGGCTGCTGATATTGATATTGACACTGTTGGCACTGAAGGCTGGGGAGAAGATGCAGAGTTGCAGCTGGATGAAGGTGGGTGAATCCAGGAGTTTTTCTTGGAGAAGTGTAAGTGTGTGCCTGTGTAAGAGCTCTGACTGTTTCTCCCCTGCTCCCTCCATGCAGATGGCTTTGTGGATGCCGGAGAGGGCTTTGGAGAGGAAGGTCTAGGTAAAGGACAGGAAGAAGGAGGTGGATGGGAAGTCGAAGAAGATTTGGATCTTCCCCCTGAACTGGTAGGAGGCTTCCGGGAGGCTCCTTAAGTAGCCCAGTTGTAGTTACTTGGGAAGGCAACGACAGCTTGCGGTGGTGGGGGAGTACTGGGCTTCTTCAGAGACTTTGGTCACCACAGCTGTGGCCAGCTCTGACTTCATCTGGGTGCTGGGAACTGCCACACTAATCACTGCTCTGTGTGTTCCCCCAGGATGTTCCTGCTGGTCCAGCAGGAGCAGCAGAGGATGGATTCTTTGTGCCACCCACCAAGGGCACCAGTCCAGCTCAGGTAGTGGCACAAGACTTTGATTGTTTTTCTCAGAAACTTTCTACTTTGGCACTTCTTTTTTTGAGTTCAATCCTTGTTAAAACCCTTCTGTGAGCACAGCATAGGAACTTTGTTAAGGGGAGGTAGGGGCGGGAGGGTAGGTAAGACAAATGTGTGCATATACACAATTCCTCTTGTATACGTTTCCCTCCTGTTCTTGTAGGTGTGGTGTAACAATTCCCAGCTTCCTGTTGACCACATCCTGGCAGGCTCCTTTGAGACAGCAATGAGAGTAAGTTTCCCCTGGAGTTTCTAGGGAAAAGACTGTACCCTTGTGCCCATGTATTTTTGTCTCTGACCTAGCCTGAAGCTTCATTTTGTGTCCTTTTGTGAATCGTCTTGTGCATTGTTTTCTCTGGGTATAAAATAAGAGGTGCTGTGAGCCTGAGGGATGTTTGTGCGGCCTTTGTACAGCCCTGGATGACTTTTACTCAGCAGATCGACGTGTCTCTTTCAGCTCCTCCATGACCAGGTAGGAGTAACAAACTTCGGACCCTACAAGCAGCTGTTCTTGCAGACCTATGCCCGTGGGCGTACGACATACCAAGCCCTGCCATGTCTCCCTGCCATGTATGGATACCCACATCGCAACTGGTAAGCAGTTGGGTTAGCTCCTTTCCTTGTGCCATATACCTCCCAGACTCCTAGACAGTTGTAGCCAGAAATGTCTGCTCCCTCTGTTTTGAAGGGAAGAACCTGCCTGTTTGCTGGATACAAACAGGGAGCATTCTGTCTTTAGTGGGATTTTTCTGCTGCCTGCTGTTGGATGTAAAGATGTTAAAGAGCTGCTTTCACTTATTTTTTTCCTAGAGAGTAAAACCAGGGTGAGGCAGTTGGGGTGCTGTGTTTTCTAGCCCTAATGCTCTGCCTCTGACAAAGCTGGTCTGAGGCATCTAGAGAACCACAGGTCTGTTTTCACAGTGGTGCCTGGAAGTCTCTGTAGAAAAATGAGCCAGACTTCCCAGCCTGCACAACTGCAGAGAGAGCTGGGCATTGTGGGTGGCAGAATTACGGAAGCACAGATGTCTTTTTGGGCTTAGCTAGTGGCAAAGAAAAACAGCGTGGCCCTAGGTGAAAACATTTCTGGCAAGTTGCAGTCGAGCTGACAGCGTTGTGTGTTCCTGCTGGCCTCTGCAGTGGCCCCAGTTGTACCCCTGACCCCTCGTTGGTGCCCCCAGGAAAGAAGCTGGCTTGAAGAACGCCCTCCCTGCCGTTGGCCTGAAACTTAATGACCTGATCCAGCGCCTGCAGCTGTGCTACCAGCTCACTACGGCTGGCAAGTTTGAGGAGGCCGTGGAGAAGTTCCGCTCCATCTTGCTCAGCGTGCCCTTGCTGGTGGTGGACAACAAGCAGGAGATTGCTGAGGTGAGAGGCAGACTCTTCTGTCCGTTGTCTGCGTGCCCGTGGGGCAGGAGGCTGAATGCCTGACTGTCTCCCTCTCTGAAAGGCCCAGCAGCTGATAGCCATTTGCCGGGAGTACATTGTGGGACTCTCGATGGAGATTGAGCGGAAGAAGCTGCCCAAAGAGACCCTGGAGCAGCAGAAGCGAATCTGCGAGGTATGGAAACTCTGAATTTCTTCACTATGCAGGAGAGGAGGGGGAAGTAGCCTTCGGGTTTAAAAAGGCATTGGGAATCCTGAATTCTGCCATTTCCTCCTTTAAAGCAGATGTGGCAGTGATTACCTGGGAGGGGTTTCCTGTGGCATTTTTGGGGCATCCAGTTATTGACGTGGCTGGTAGTGATTGTATCCCTACTTTCCCTCCTTCTCCCTAATGCAGATGGCTGCCTATTTCACCCACTCCAACCTGCAGCCCGTCCACATGATCCTGGTGCTGCGTACTGCTCTCAACCTCTTTTTCAAACTCAAAAACTTCAAGACCGCTGCTACTTTTGCCCGTCGGCTGCTGGAGCTGGGTCCGAAGCCTGAGGTGGCCCAGCAGGTATGTCTGGGAGGTGCATGGGCAGGAATTGCTGTGACAGACCCTATTCGGACTCCTTCCTAGCTGCCCCTCTGGTCAATGCGGTTGCTTTTTTGCAGACTCGCAAGATCTTGTCAGCGTGTGAGAAGAATCTCACCGACACCTACCAGCTCAACTATGACATGCACAACCCCTTTGACATCTGTGCCGCCTCTTACCGACCCATTTATCGTGGCAAACCTGTGGAGAAGTGTCCGCTCAGTGGAGCCTGCTACTGCCCCGAGTTCCACGGGCAGATCTGCCGCGTCACTACAGTAAGGGAGTCTCAACGTCTGTTACCACCTGCTCC
Source organism: Scopus umbretta (assembly GCA_013400535.1). Taxonomy (NCBI): domain Eukaryota; kingdom Metazoa; phylum Chordata; class Aves; order Pelecaniformes; family Scopidae; genus Scopus; species Scopus umbretta. The sequence goes on along the minus strand of VZTL01073559.1, from coordinate 7,721 downwards.
TAGCCCATGATGTTTCTCTTGAGAATCTCCTTCAGCAGCTTCCCCCGTGCTCCCCCTAAACTGACTTGGCACGGGTTGTGGGTCAGATTGAATGGCAGAGGACTTGGCATGTGGGGTGGAACAGTCTGGGAATTGTGAAATACTGTGTAGTTTAAATGCTGCCTTCAGGGACCGACATTGCGGCGACCGGCAGCGTGCGTTCTCGAGAACCGTCGAGGCTCTGAACGCTGCATACGGGGTTGGGCTGTTGAGTTGCTTTTAAGCATTAATCATCTCCCTTTTATTCCTCAGGTGACGGAGATCGGCAAAGATGTCATCGGGCTGCGGATCAGCCCGCTCCAGTTCCGCTAGGGCATACCTGTCCTGGGGAGGTGTGAGATCGGAGGGCATGGTCCCGTTTCACAGCACAGCGTGGAAACTTTCACCTCCCACCATTCCAGCTTCTAGTCTAGTCTCTTTACCGTAGCTGTGCCTGTGCTCTGTCTTACCTGCTCTTCCCCGCCCAGGATTGCTGTAGTGAGACTCCTTGCTGCTTCCAAGTAGGAGCAACTTGCGCTTCTGTTCCCAGATTCAGCTGATGTGAAGTTTCTGTGTGCCATTGTCTCAAGGCAAATCTTTTCCAGAGGGTAAAGGGTGGCTCTTGCTGAGCCCTGGCTACCACACAGTGCACTCTGTAGAAACGGCTTGAGAGGCAGCGACTGCCCCTTACGTTCTTTAACGTGGGGCTCCTGAAAGAAGAGCTCGAAGACCCTGCTGCAGCCTGGACAGCAGGAAGAGCCGAGCCTGGCTTTCGCAGGGAAGTGGCACTGTCTGGAACCAGGGCCAGCGGCGAGCCCGTCCCTGCTCGGGGGCTGCTCTGCTCCCCTTGTGGCAAGAGAGCAGCTCAGTATCCAAGTGCTAGCGTTGAGTTTTTGTTTTGTTGTCCTAGCAATGCTTCTCAAAATAATCAGCTTCTCCCATTAATAAAGTAATTTGACCATCTTGATCTTCCTGTTTTGTAGCTCAGCTGGTCTTACCGAGATAGAAGAGAGATTGGATGTAACTTCCTCTTTTCACCTCCCTCCCCGCACATCCCCCTTCTGCACTCTTAAGCTACCAGACTTGGAGGGTTTTGAAGTTTCTGGAAAATGGAGGCTGTAGTACCAAAATAATTTATCGTGCCAGCAGGGGCTGCTTCTGCTAATTTATTGGCGTGCAATTGCTGTTGCCAGTACTCAAATTATCCTTACTGGTAACGCTTCTGTCTTTGCCTTTACCTTGCATAGGTGTAATACCCTTTAGTATCACTGCACCTTTCCCCATGGTACGTAACAGGCTGGCGGATCGCCAAAGCCAGGCGGATCATAGTTTCTGGCAGTGACAAGGATGAGAACACGCATGTTCTCCCCTTGGTGGAGAAGCAGAGGGTAAGACCTAGAGATCCTGCTCCCTCTGTGGCTGGACTGCTTTCCTAGTGTGCTCTCCTCATGATGCTGAAATAAACTCACACCTTACGCTAGGATTTTAAACCTTTTATTTTGTACATAAAAATGAGGAATGGGGATGTCGCCGTCTTAAGGGCATTGCTTCCAGCTTCGCATCGGTCTTGTTTGAGGAATGTTCACAGTTGGGGAGACACAGCAGCCAGGGCTAGGGGCGAGGGGTGGTAACAAGCAGGCTATTGTGGCAGGCCACCGCGATGCCCCCGATGAGGTTCAGGAACTCCTGGAAGTCTAGCTGCCCATCGCTATTCAAATCGAGTTTCTTCATCATCCTGTCCACGACAGCTGGGTCCTTCTGATTCTGTAAAAGACCAAAGAGATGGCAGTCAATGTCGCCCTCGAGGCAAAGGTGCCCCTCGCTGGACCGCCCGCCCCAGGTATGGAACTGCAGCTGCCGAGCTCGCCAGTGGGGAGGGATTGGCAGAGGGAGGCAGAATTCAGTCGGGCCAACTCTTGTCGGGCCACGCTCTGGCTTCTGGCGGGAGCGAGCTCTTCCCATTGCCCACCCCACAGTGCCTGTGGGGGCAGAGGCTTTAACTGCTGTCCCCGGGGGCTGAAGTGCATGCTCCAGGAGACTTCTGGCCTGGATTTTGCTCACCTTGGTGAAGGCAGCCAGCTCGGTGTTCATGAAGGCCAGGAACTCCTTCTTGGAGAGTGTACAGTTGTCCCCTTCGCGCCCTGCGTACCGCTGGAAGACGGCCAGCAGGGACTCGATGCAGCGTTCGGTCTCCGTGGGCTGCTGGAGCAAGAGGGAGTTCAGGCGAGCATCGCAGGGAGCTCTGGGCGTGCAGAAGAGCAACCTGCCCCCGTTTCTGGAGGGAGGCTGGGCTGAGTGGGGCCTCCTGCAGTTGCTTTCCTCAGGGAGTCACCTATGCCCAACCTGTCCAGCTGCATTTTTCTTTGGTATTAATTTCTCTGATGCCTTGGCGCAGCACTGCAGTGCAGGAAGGACCCAGAGGAGTGGGGAGTGGTTCATGGAAAATCCCCTGGGGAGGCATCAGCTCCCACCAGAGGAGTGGCGTGCACTGGGAAAAGCTTGCGCTGCAACCGCAGCGGCATGCTGGTTTTTTTCCATGCTCTCCAGCGCGGCTTGGCTATCTGGAAAGATAAGCCTGGTCCCTGCCCTTTCCCTCCTCTTGCCCGGTCTGGACAGAGGAGAAACTCCGAGTCGGGAGAGAAAAATGCAAGCGGAATTGGCTCCCCAAGCTACAGCCTCCGGCCAGGGACGGAGCTGCTGCGCGGGCCCGTGGGTGTCTCCAGTGGGGGTGGACAGGGCGAGGTGAGGGACATGGGGGGAAGCGGGGCTCTCCCCTCCCCACGGCCCCAGTCTTTGGGGAAGGGCAGCGCAGGGAGGGGTCTGCCCTCCCTGCCTAACCTGGGCAGCCTGCCCGCTCCCTGCCCTGCTCAAGTCAGCCTTTTTTGGTTAACGCCAGAGGAGCGGAGTTGCTCCTGCCTTCAGCCGCAGCTCCTGGGCTCCTCGGCACCCCCCTACCCTAGCGCTGGGGGGGACGGGACGGCGGAGGCAGAGCTGCAGCCCTGAGGCTGATGATGGGCATCGGGAGCGTCAGTGGGGGAAAAAAGGAGGGGAGGGCAGGGGGAACAACACAAATGCCCCCCCCTGCCCCCCCCCCCCGCAGGGACCCTCTGCCCTCCCTCTCTAGCTCTGCACCCTCTGTCCCGTGCCCCAGCCCCATCCGCGGCAGAGGTTTAGCTCAGCCCTTGGCACCGTCTGCGCTCGCCCGTGCCAAGGCGCGTCTCGCCTTCGGCTCTGGGGCCGCTTGCGGGAAACGCTCTTCCGCCATCACCCTCCTGCCCTTAGGGAGCCACCTCTCCCTCCCCGTCCCGGGATCCTGGCTCACTCACCATGGCTGGGGTGCGAGGAGGGGGCTCGGTCTTCGGCGCGGCCGCGGCGCGATGTGGCGAAGCGGGAGCCGGGGTGGATGTGAGCCTCACCCCGCGGCCACCGCCCAGCCCTGACTCAGCCTCCTGGGCCGCGTTGGGCAATCGTCGTCGGCTCTAACGGCAGATCTGGACGCGCCTGCGGTCCCCAGCTCAGGCTCAGGAATGTGCTGGGCCCCTCCTCTAGACTCTCTGTCCCTTTCCTTCCTGAGTTTTATTCTTTACGGTTTCTTGCACTCACAGTTTCTCCTCCTTTTTCGCCCCTCGGTCCTTTGCCACTCATCCCTCTATGGCTCCCTTCATTTCTTCCCCAGGGTCAGGGCTAAGCTCCCCCCTCCCAGGGCTGCCTCGCTGCTACCTGGTACACGCTCAGCATTTTCCTCTTGCTACAGTGAGATCTGGACTTCCCCAGCTTTTCTAATGAGGCTGGCAAAGGCAGATCAGGCACAGGTGAGCAGGCAGCGTTCCCCTGCCCACCCCCGGGGCCGTCTGCTGCCTGTCCCCTTCAACCCTGGCGGGTTCCACCTGCTGAGCTTTGCTGAGAACACCACATAACCTTCTCATGTTGGGATTTGTCCCCAGCGGCGCTGGTCTGAGTTCTGCACCAGGGCTGGCCACCCTCCTGCTGCTGAGAGAGCAGCGGATCCTGGAGCTAGAGACCTGAGCTAGAGACCCTGGAGGGCTGAAAGCAGGGAGACGTGGAGGTGGAGGAGGGAGAGGAAGCACCCAAAAGGTACCCAAAAGGCACCCAGAAAGGCACGAGATGTGCCCAAATAGCTCCGAGCAGGGAGGATGGGGGCCGCGGGGCTTGTGCGGCTCAGAAACCAGCACATGGGGCTGTGATGCCCGGGCCCTCCCATCCACCGGCAGCCAGGGAAGCTGCTTGGACATGTGGTGTTTACCCATGTTTGCACAGCCGTCCCATGGTTACCCGTCTCCACGCCTTTGCGGCCGGCGCCGGTGGAGTTGCCTGCCCAGGGATGGATTTTGCTGTGACTCCCAGCCCTGGGTGCTGCCGTGTTTCCCCAAAAGCTTCAGGGGGAGCCTGGAGCAGAGAGGTTCGGGGTAAGGCGGGCTGTCCCTGCGGTGTGTGGGAGCCAGGACATGCTCTGGGATCTGGGACAGCTTCCAGGGACAGGGCTCTTCAGGAAATCCTGCTGGAGACTCTGACTCAGCATAGAGCAGGAGAAAGGGAAGCAGTGAATCAGGGGGACAACAGCCTCCAATATATTTTCCTTTCTTACCCCAATTTCCTGCCCCCAAACTCTTTTTTTTTTTTTCCACATGTATTGGGGAAAAAGTAATTCCCCCCTGCCCTCATTCAACCCCTCCCAAACTGGAAACAGTTCAGTCCACGTAAATCCAAAGGACTTTCCAAACCTGGGAGCTGAGGGCAGGAAACGTGCTGCTCCTCTCCTTGGATATTGCACTTCCACGTGCATTTTGCAAACTCCTCTTTGTGCTCCCTCCACAATAAAATATGAGCTGGTTAGAGGGGCGAGTGTTATTTCCCCGTTTGCAGGAGCAAATCCCAGAAGGGGTTGTGGGCCAGCCCCGTCCTGGCCGCCGTGGGGGATTTCAGGAGCCCTCTGTTTCTTGCTGCTGCTGTGTGTGTTTGCACTCAAGGCTTTGGCCCTGTTTGCAGACAGACCATCTGTGCTGCCATATGTTTGTCACCAAGATGTGCGACTGTCACACGCACGAAGGGGGCATCCCTGAGAGCATCGCCCTGTGCATCCACCTGCCCCTGGCTGGGACGGACCCTTCCGAGTCCCTCTGGCACCAGGTTCAAAGCCTCACAGGATGGTGGCCGTGGCTAGGTAAGCGAGAAGCCCTGGGCGCTGCCCCCTGAGGCTGCAGCAGGCTATGGTGGACCTGCGATGCCCTTGTTCCTCCTGGCTGGCCCTGTTACCAGCCAGTGAGCTCTGGTTGCATTTCAGAGCAAGACACAGATGGTGCTGGGGTTGTCCTCGCTTCTCTGTCTGTCCTCTTGCGACGCTGCAGCCCCATCTGCTGCTGAGGGAATTGGTGCTCTCTTGCTCAAGGGAGAGAAAAGTGAATAAAACCTGATTTTCTCCAGGGAGGATCTCCATGGATGTCCCCATCTCCAGCCTCATGCACCATGTGTGAGATCCAGCGCATTTTTTGTGCCATGCTGCTGCCGCCTCTCTCCTGCCCTGGGATCCAGGAGTGGTCCCAGCTATGGAGTAGCCCAGGGAAAAAGACAGACGGATGCATGTGTCTGGGAAAATGTGTGTCTGGATGGCTCTTCACCAGCAGTGGCTCTCCCTGTAGTGCACGGGCCCATCCGCATGGCCCCATGTGGGTGTCAGATCACAGCCTGTGCAGGTTGCAGTAGGAGCCCCTGAAATTATGCAGCTCAGTAGTGAGGGCCAGAGTTCCAGAGGTTTTAGATGTGAAGTAGGGGGGACTTGGTGGGATTTTCAGCAGCCCCTGTCTGGATTAAGTGCCTAGGATTAGGTGGAATGCGTGATCTGAACTGGAACGCCCTCCCACCAGGCTGAGGCCCTTGTAGAAACCAGATGCAAGGATGAAGGATGGCAGCAGTCTGTGCAGTCATCAGCTGTTTATTCTGATTTTTCATGCAATACATCAACGTGAAGAAGAAAGAGACTCCCCACCCGCCACCATTACCCTGTGGTAACCACAGCATAACTCAGCCGCTTCAAAGCCTCTGTGAGGCTGGAGCTGGGATTCTGCTTAGCTGTTAGGGGAGCAGGAAAGTGTGACCAAAAGCCTCGAGTCTACAAAAGTGGGGGTTTATTGTTTTGTTTTGTTTTGTTTCCCAGCCTCGAGGATATTCAGGCCTCAGAATGAGTATGATTGAGCTACTGGGATTTTAAATTTTTTTTTGCATTGCACAGCAGAAACAGGAGAGCCAGTCACGGGGCTAGGGAGACGTGAGTGTAGTGGGACGCAGAACAGTGATGCCACAGGGTAGAAGAGGTGACAGGGACAGAAGGACAGAGAGACCCAAGGAGTCCAATTAGAGGAGAAAAGTGACTAAATACTGCATTAAGGTGGATAGACGTAATGCAGGAAGGCGAAAGCTGCAGATCCTGGGGTAACTGCCTACCTAGCTGCTGAGGATTTGTTAGATGGAAAAACCCCAAACCCACTTGACACCTTCACAGAGCACCCCAATAACCCTTTTGTGTTGAACACTTCTGTGCCACCACACGATAACATCCTAAGCTGAAAGCAGAGAGCAGAAGTGATCCTTAAGAGACTCGGAGAAGCCCCACCAGCTCCGGGGAGGGGACTTGCCCTTAAGATGCTTTGGCTTTATCACCAGCAGGACGGCTTGGTGCCTCCTCTGAGACCAGGGGGCCAGGGGGACCCTGGCTCTGCTTGGTGCAAAGATGTGGTTCCTCCTCCCGTTGAGGCCGGGCATCGCTCACTTGCTGGGAGCTCCTCTTGCTGTTCTCCTCCTGCTGTGGCTGGAGGCTCTTCTCTGGTGGGGGAAGCTCTGCATCCTCATGGCAGCGGCTTGCTTCATCTCGCTGGGGTGGCTGGGGACGGCTCTCTTCAGCGGCTCGCTGGCCTGTCTCGCAAGCTTCCTGTGGCTCCAGAGCCTGGGGCAGAAGTGAGCAGCTCTTGGCCTCACTGTCCCCATGTTCCCTCACCTGGCAGATGGATTTGGGCTCCTGTGGGACCTGCTCCCTGGCAGCTTTTGACCCATCTCCCTGGGGCTGATGCTCCTTCTCTACCACATCAGGCACCTTGGGGTGCTGGCTGTCCTCCTTGGTCTTTGCCTGGCAAGGGTCACCCTTAACACCATCTGGCTCGGAGACAGAAGCCTGGTGAACCCCTTCCTTCACCCCTCTTTCATACCTCTCCTGTGGTTCAAGATCCAGGGAACTAGAAGCTGGTGTGCCCACTTGCCGTGGCGGTGTGGGTTCTCCTGTTTCTTGCTCATCCCTTAGAGGTTGTGCCTCTGGGTGGCTGCTCCTGTCACACGGGACTGCTGGCGGCTGGGGTGAAATATAGCACTTCTTCACATAGATGGGCTGCCCCAGGTTGTGGGGCTGCTGGCAGGTGATCTTATAGGTGGCAGCTTCAGGTTCGTCCAAGTTCTGGATCACGTGGATCAAGTATGCAACGGTCTGAGGCTCGCAGGAATGTGGGAGGACCTGCACTTCTGGCTGTACATCGGGCTCAGCAGGGATATAACGGACCCTCATGTCGGTCACAGAAGCCTGCTCTCCTGGGGCGAAGAGGTCTCTATTATCCACCTCCACAGTTTGGTAGAGGTGCGCCTCGTTCCTTTGTACTTCACTCTCATCGGTCCGAGACATGTCCCGCGTCTGGCGACTGCGG
>VZTL01073557.1:36284-54188 GCA_013400535.1 Scopus umbretta | reverse complement strand
CTGTCCTTGTTTTCCTACTGAATTTCCTGTATGCTTCTGAAATCCCTCTAAGTGCTAAACAACTTACAACACAGCTTTAATCAGAGCTATAATTGATGTTCTTTATTAATGTTTCCATTTCCTAGATATAAACCCAGGGAAAAACTTCGAGTTAACTTTGGGACTCCAGAATTTCTTGCTCCTGAAGTTGTGAATTATGAGTTTGTCTCCTTTCCTACAGACATGTGGAGCGTAGGAGTCATCGCTTATATGCTGTAAGTAGGATTCAGTCTCTGCTCTGTAAGCTGTTTCTAGATTGAACTGCGTCAGTCTTCCAAATTTGCTGTTATACTGGAAGGTTCACAAAATAGAAAATGTAGGCTGCTTTCCAAATTTCATATTCAGTAATCTCTCCCCTTTTCAAATCTCCATGAACTTTTCTTCTTTGTTTCACTGCACATTTCTCATGAGTGTTTGAGCATCACGCTTCCAGAATAATGTAGACTGCTTGTTAAGTTCCCAGTAGGTATGTGCAAGAGTGGTCAGAGGTCTAGAAAATATAACCTACCATGAAAGACAGTAATGCTTGGTTTGTTAGGGAAGAAGGGGGATTATTTAAACGTGGAAATAGAAGTGAGAATCGGAATGGTCTGGAGACTTTCTTAGACAATAACATGTTGCAAGTTAGGCCAGGGGTAACAGAACAATCATAGGTGGCACACAGGAGGAATGAAGTTTTTTTGTTTTTTTTTCCTTTAGCCTTAGTGGATTGTCTCCTTTTTTGGGTGATGATGACAATGAGACCCTCAACAATATCCTGTCCTGTAGCTGGGATTTTGAAGATGAGGAATTTCAAGGTGTTTCTGATGAAGCCAAAGATTTCATCTCAAAGCTTCTCATCAAGGAAAAATGGTATATAATCCCTGTATCTTTGAAACGTGTGTTCCATGCCATTATGTCACAGTTGTGTCACTTGTACTGCTCCATTGCAGAACTGTCATGACTTATCAAAGTGTCGTATGTCCACATAGAATATTATTAGTGCCACTTCATTGATGTTGTTCATTATGTCCATAAAATGATCTAAAGTTACCTGAATGCATTTTTTCTGTGAAACCAAACTTAACTTTATGGATTAGCTGCCATCTGGTGTGGTGTCCTGAAATGACGGCATTGCATGGTGGCAGAACACATGACTTGTAGGAGATAATAGTCGAATTGTAAGATTCTAGGAAAAACACCTAATAGCATTCTGGTTTTCCTTTAGCTGGAGAATAAGTGCAACTGCTGCCTTAAAACACCCATGGTTATCAGACCACAAGCTCCACTGCAGACTCCAGGTCCCTAAATTTAAATATCCTTCTGTATTGTAGATCTGCTGTTGCCTTCTTGTGTTGCCACATCACTACTTGCTTTGACATTTTTCTTATCTGTTTGTGAGTCCTCCTTGCTGCTGTATTTCTTGCCTCTCTGAGCCACATGTGTCCCTTTGCTTTTATTTAGCTGTTATAATTTGCATGCTCACACTTGCTCATCAGTTCTTGCATGTCTGGGAAGAAATACATGGTCATGCCGTTGCTGTGTGTTTTGGAGTGGATCCATTTCTTAGCAAAATTAGACTATTTACAAAATGAGCACTGAATTACTATGTGAAAAGAGTTTTCTGGCTGGGGATGGTTCTGCTTCCTGCTTTGAAAACTCTTTCAGGCTCATCTGAAGTCCCCTGTGAGTGCTGTTAGATTTCATCCTACCTCTTTGCAAGGACTACCTTGACCAACAGAGCCTGGAACCACAGCCAGTGCACGTCTTTGTACTTAAGCACCTTCTTGCCCTTCAGGGGTAGCCAGCTTAGTGGCCAACACAAAAGAAGCAATTATTTGTTCACATGAATGATTCCACTGGGCTGAGTTGGAGGATCAACCAGATTTTAAATCATTTCAAATATTCCTCTGTTAAGTAGTCAGTGAGTTTGGGAGATACACATTGTTGATGAGCTTGCTGTTGGCTGAATCTAAGTGAGTCCACTCTGTGGTTCAGTGGCTCATGAGGGGATAATTTTAAGCAGGTTTCAGAATTTTTGCAGCATTTGAAGTGCAATACTCACTTTCTCCTTTGCAGGCAAAGCACATCTATGTTAAATAAAATGATTACTGTATTGCCTAGAATATATATGTCAAGGTGCCTTTTGAACTACAGTCATCATTAAGAATTAAGAGACCATATTATTAATTAGTTAAAAATCTTATTAAAATAAGAGCAAAGATTATGATGATAAGAAAGCAGTAGTAGCTCTGCTGATGAGATGGTGTGGGTTCTGGGTAGGATGGACTGAGTAGTGTCCTGACAGCTTTGGCCTGGAAAGATGTTCCTGTTATACAGAGTAAAGATAAGAAGAAGTAGTATAAAATGGGAAATAATAGCAATTAAATAAATTATTTTAATTTTCATTGAAATTGAGTTTTCATAATAATCTCCCAGAACAGCAATGCCCATGAGATTATTAGAAGACTTATAAGTGTGCATACACAGTAAAAATAAGAGAGTTTGTGAGAGGAAGGTATGTCTTTAGAGGGTTTCATAGGATGCAGTTTGACTCCTTTAATGGGGCTCCAGTGAAGCTCTGATTCTGCAACCTAGGGAACAGGCTGTTTTTTCCAAATGCTACAAGAACACAGGCTACTTACCTGCTGTTCTGCTTCCTATCACCAATTTTCTAATATAAACCTTACAACTCATATCGTCCTTTGTAGCATCTCCCCAATATTTTTTGTTCATATTTCTTGTGCTTTACAAAAATAGCTTCACTAAACATGCTGACGTTGTGTTCTGCCATTACCTTAACTAGAGGTAAGATGTGATTGATGTTCAATTAATGCTCCAATAATGTCATCTTTCTTTCTTTTTTTGTTTTTCTTTTCCCCTAGAACAAGGCTAAAGGTGTGTCCCAAGCACCCCCGGTTCAGTAACCTCTCTGAAAGAGCTGCCAAACTGAAGGTTTGTTTCAGGTCCCAAGTGTTTATTTAGACATAAGTACTGTAGCCCCTGCGGAAGGGACTAGTGGGCGGCCAAAAACCTTGCATAGTCCAAAGTGCATGGTCCAAACTACATTCACCATCACCATCCCTGCTGTTGTTTGGAAACCATTCAAAATGTAAACTGGTCCTATCACTTATACCAAGTCACAGCAATGTGAAAAAAAAATCATATATATGAATCATATATATGAATCATATGTGCTGCAAACCCTGGCCAATTTAGAGGGAATATTTAGGCTCCCACTGGCTCTCATGGGGCAGGATTTCACCCAATAATTTTTCAGTGTTGAAAGCTTTCAGGTTTTCATGCTGCGGTTAGGAGTATGGTTTAAAAAGTGTAGAAGTATGAAAAGTAATTACTTTTTAGCAAAGGCACAGGCCAGACCCTCAAGGCAGCTCCACTAACTATCGTGAAACAAAAGTGAGGTGTCCCCTAAAAGAAGCTGCTCCGCACTTTTGAGGACCCAGTTCGGACAGGGCACTTCTCTGCCCTTTTAGCCTGTAGCAAGCCAAACAATTCTGACAGAGCATCTCTCTCTCTGTCCTTTTTTTAATGGCTCCCTGTCTTTGCCCTTTCATTAACAAACACTTCATTAGTGGTTCTCAGGCTGGCTTGGTTGCCTTCCCCAAGGATCAGGGAGACTCAAGGCTGCTCTCATGTTCTGTCTCTGGTCTTTGGCCGTAGCATACTCACTCAGCTATTTTGAAATCAGGCTACCTCAGGCAGTACAGTATCTCCATAAACCAGTAGACCAATTCCCACAGCCCCTTTTACCAGCTACCACAGAAATTGGTGCCTCTGTTGAAGGACCATGAGAACTACTCGAAGGTTCTGGGGGCATCTCTGGGCAAAACTCAGTGGAGGGTCAAGATGTGAACGAGACTGAGCACACACACACTGTAAAACCACTTCCTTTTAGTCGTATGTCATGAGTAACAACCAGGATGCCAAAATAAAAGTAGTCCACTTTTCTCCACAAGTGAGTTTTTTAATGCTGCCATCATGCATCATCTGCTTGGTTCTGAACTCTGAATTAAGCTGAAACCAGGACAGGGGGCAAGTGACATTCCGGGTTTTGTTTGCAACAGGTTTCGTCCAGAAACATGTAAAAAAGAGAGTATTGTGAGAGGTTGACATTTTTGTTCTGTTTTGACTAAGTAAAATTAGAACAGATTTTATACAGTGTAATGTTGGAACACAGAAGTTAATGATCTTTAAATGAGCTATCCTGGGGACTTGAAGCTGCCCTTCCATGGTACACTGGAGGTCAGTGAGGGATAAGGTACCGCTATTTTATCCTACTTGCTGTCTGAATCCATGTAACTTCCTGATATGGTAATGGCTCAGCAACAACTTCTGTAGTGGGAATCCAGTGGAAACGAATACCTCTTTGTGATCCTCAGCATTCATCCCCACTTCAGTGGTGCTGGGACAGGTTACATGAAGCTTTGGTCCACTCACCTGCGTGCTTCCATGTAGTAGTTTTCTAAACAGGTTTTCTTGACCTGTTACAGGACTAGGTTTTTATCTGTGCTTCCCATTTCAAGCCACTAACTGCACAGCAACCAAATGGTGAAAACTCCCCCCCCTCTAATGCAGGAAGCACTGTATTACACAATTTTCTATTACAACCAAAATCAACTTTGAGATAAATTGACTGTCCAACAGCAGTCAAAATTATTTTTAAATAAACTTTTTATAGCTTTGTAACCTAGTAACCTACCCATGATCTAACCTGCAGGAAAACCTGGTTTTGGCTTTTGCAGTGTTATTTCCTCTGTGTGTGTTTTTCTTTTTGGAGTTTATTTGAGTTTACTTAATGAGTGGATCTAAAGTCATAGCAGTGCTTTGTTTTTAAAGAATCCCTTTAGCTATTTTTATCAGGCAACTAGTATGGTTACCACATTTAACCCAAAATAATACACTCAAGTGCCAGTTGATTTGGACCTGGCTTTATAAATGCTTGCAGTGGTAACACAAATAAATGGAGAGGTCTGCAGCATGCCTTTTCATGCTGTGATCTGTATGACAAGAGAGGCAAAAAAGCAGAGTAGCTGCATTTCAAGAGAGACCTCTAGGACCATTGCTTCGCTTAACAAAAAGGCCTTGTCTTTTTAATATTGTATAAAACATGTCACAAATAAGGTGCCTGTAAGAACCCTTTGTAAGCAAGAAGCTTCAGCGCTGCTTTCTTTTCCTTATGCACAAAGAAACCACCCTGTGGTTGTCCTAGAACACTTAACCAAATAAAAAAGTATACTGCTGAATTAACTGGATTCTTGTTTTGTTTATTTTGCAGAAAAGCTGCTGTGTGGTTACTGCTGCTAAGAGGTTTGAAAATATCAGCAGTCTTGGTGCTTTACCCGCCCCGCCGTGACCGAGACTTCTACTAAATGGACCAACAGCACTTTAGCTGCAGGACAAGTCCCAGCATTGCTGAGTTGCTTCTTCTCTATTCAGCTGTTGAAAGAAGGAAGGTATTTCTCCAGGTTGCAGCGAGGTGTTTCTTCTGGAGCACCATGTTCTCCATGTCTGAGAGTGCTACATTAGCTTGGATTTGTAATGAACTTTTCTCTATCTTGTCTTACATCCTCATTTACTTATCAAAGGCTCCTTAAGGTTCAAATTGTCAGGTTAAATTGACTGTTTCTCATCTCAGCCTAGAAGGCAGTCTGTCACTGTGTTATATCTGTAGTCAAGGTTGATTTGACACTGGAGTCAAATAATAAGAAAAAAAATTGCAGCCAATTTAAAGCTGTCTTATGTAGAAGATTTGAAGTTTGTTTTTCCTGTCACACTAAAATAAGCTAAGGATTAGCTCAACCAAAGTTAAAGCCATGTTAATGTAACACCAGTGGAAGTGAGAAATGAGGCTTTCCTTGCATGTAGGTGAATTTGCTGCAACCATGATATGATGCATTTTAGGATTTTTCTAGCCTGATGAATTACTGTTTGCTTTAAATACACTTGGATTAATTAAACAAGAAAGAAAGAAAACAAGGCACTATTCACTTGTATGCATGCAGACTCTGTTCTCCAATATGCAAGTATAATTCAGAGTTATTTGAGCAGAAGGTGACTTTACACCAGCTAATTTGTTTAATGCTAATAGGACTGATTAAGACCGTCGGCAAAGAGGAGACTCCATCCTCTGCTCATTATAACCTCTGGGTACAGGCCCAAATGAAAATCCTCTGTTTTTCTAAAGTTTCCTTTTCTTGCCTTGCTCCCAAGCCTTTCTGATTCTTAACTAGATAAAAAACTGGGAGTCAGAACAGCTGAATTCTTTACCTGAGATTGTTTGAGTATGGCCCATCATTAAGTGAGTCTGAGTCTTAGTTGCCTAGGCTGTGAGGTTAAAATAATGAGACTTATTCCCTGCTGTATATGGCTTTCTGACTGCTTGGTTTCAGAACTACAGAAATGCAAAGTATAGTGAGTATTTTTCTCAATGATGCTGACATATTGTGGTGCCTTTAGATTTTTTTGGTTAATGCAGTTCTGATCAAACTATACGTTAACATAGCTATCGCTATATATTTATCTATACATTTCATATGTATTTATATTTAAATTATGTCTTTTTTAAAAGGGGATCAACGTAAAGTCAAAACAGTATTATTCATCACCACCCAATGAATTGTTTCTCATACCTTTGTCCTTTCTGGATATCACTCATATTGAAATAAAAGGGGCCCATTAACGGGACATCGTGGCCATGATATTCTCTACAGCCAGTTTGATCCAATGTTTTAAAGCCATTGTAGCAGATCTCTTAAGACTGCTTCTGTACATGAATAGGGCTTCTTACTGCTGTGAAATCTAAGAAATATAGATGTGTTGTACTTGTTGTTGCAAATACATGAGACCCATTACTACTATCACACCATGACTCACCATGTAACTATGATATCTTGTAGAGCACTTCCACCTTCAAATCCTTATCTTTAGTCTTAACTAAAGTAAACTTTGACAAGCAGAAATTGAAGTTTCTTTGGAAAAGACTAAGCAGTCTCAAAGCAAGAAAATGAGCATATGACTCTTAGATAGAAACTGGGCTGCTTATGTTTAGTCACCATTTATGTTTGTCTGTGCAAAATATAAATAGAAAAGCTACCTTTCTGTTAGGGCCGGAGTTCCAACTCCTGTTCTCTGCCTTCAAGATATTGTTGCTTTTTGTTCAGTAAACAACTCAATGATCAGACTAAAATGCAGCAGATGACTTTGGAATGACAAGATCTCATTATGCACCCTAGTGCCAGTATTGTAGAATTGGGTTGGGGGTTTTGTTTTTCCTGTAGTAGATTTTACATGGGTATGAATAAATTGCATGTCATTCTGAATCTTATTAACTATACTAAAATAACAGTGTGACTACAGTCTTATCTGCTCTGTTGCTCGGTTGAATTAAAAGAATTTAACATTTGTGGATATATACATCTGAGTAGTAATTAAGAGCTTAGTGCCATAAAGATCAGCCCTGTGTTGGAGTGTGTTGCGCTCAGTCAGCCACAAATCCTCCAGGAGCCGCAGGAGAACGTGGCCTCTGTTATGCACATCCACAGAGTTCATTCATACATTGCTCTGTCAGAAATACACGTGAGTTACTAGGGAGGGTAGAAGAGCTTGACATACTTCACAGGCTTTGGGAGGCTAGGTCCTTTCAGAAGGCACGAGTTGAGGAGGGGGCACCTCACTAGCCCCTTGCTTGTGCAACAGGGCAGTGCGCTAATATACTCAAGGGATTTAACTTTTGTTCTTACTAACATGGATAATGATGGACACACTCTTGCGTCTTATCTGTAAACTGGTCCACTGTTTCATCCTTGGAACAGTGCCTGTAGTGGGGAATGAGGTTGAGGAGGGGACAGTTGGAGGAGGTTGGACTGAGCGAGTCTCTACAGTGACTAAAGGTGCCATTTGGTGCCCAGGGTTAAGCACAAGCATGGGCCTGCAGGTGTTCAGTGGAGGAGGAAAAAATCCCAAGCGTACTTCTTGTTATTGCCACATAGACGCTAGCTCTGCAGCACCGAGTCAAAAGGAAGGCACATTATCAAGATCATTATCATTATCAAGGGTAAAAAAAATGATACTCCTGTTTAGTTGTCACATGTATAGCGATGTGCCTGAGAAAAAGATCTCCAGAGATGTTTGTTTGTATCTTTTCTGGCTGTTGTAATTTTAGTTAAATAGTAACTCAACACAGCTTCTTTTTAGTGCCTTTCTAATTCCGTCTCATTGCACTTCGAGCAGTATGCTGTTTTGTGTGTGTTTGTGCACACGCGTGCAAATTTGGTTTTGGTTCTGTCTTCTTTAAGTACATTCTGTAATGACTAATAGCTAGAGACTGCTGTATTAAATTATTGTCTTGACACATCATTATTTATTTTCTACTAGGTAGTAATAATAAGTCAGCGAGGTTCTAATAACTCAACTGCATCTATGTGAGTTTCCTTATTATCAGTTTTGTTGCATATCGGTTTAAGCAATTGCATTTGGAAACTGAATTACTGTGCCTGGGAGCAGCTTTGGGTGTGAAAGGCACTGTACTAGCTGCTGTTACTCCATTTAGCTGTATACCCACAGACAGCCAGGGATGACTGTAGGTACTACAAGAATGATTTAGAAACATTAGCTGTGATGGGATGGATAAAGTGTCAAGATGCAGTATTTGGTCTGTGTACACCATTGTATTCTTCCTGATGTGAAAATTAAAGGCCGTATCATGGGAACATGGTGGTTTGTACTAGGTGATGATTTGACCCCCAGGTTTGCATACAGACCCCCTGCTGGACTGCAAAAAGGCAGAGGGCTTTCTGTTTGGAAAGGCAGCTTCAGCAGTAATGTTCCATAGAGGCTGTTCTGCAGGGACAACCTGCGGGAAGTCACTGGAAGTTGAAGGCACTCGGTAACTAACAGATTTTCCCAGGGTCTCAGATGTAACTGTACTGAGAAAAGCACAACTTGTCAGGCACTGAAAGACAGATATCACCTGGCACGAATTAGGATGTTGTTATTCCCATTTCTGTAGATGCAGTGGAGAGATTCAGCTAGAGAAAATCTCAGAGAGTGTTGCCCAAGATATACTAGATTAGGCTAACATTGGCATCGGGATTAGAAGGAAATTTATTTGGCTCAAGGTGGGACACTAGTGGCTTCCCAACTCTTTTTACATGTTGAACATCCTGGAGGCTATGAAATGGGTCAAAACCTTTACTGCAGAAAGATGTCCATGATATCATATCCATGTTTGTGAGCACCTGCAGCCAGTCCTGAGTACCCTCACAGCATAAGCAGTTGGCAATCTGTGATAATCCACTCTGGAGTTTACAACAGAAGCTACTTCTTAATCTCTTTTTCATATTCCTTCTAATGTCAGAAGCTGAATAAAGGTAAAGCTTAAGCTAAATTCTGCTATAACTTGATTCCAGCCAGAAATAACAGTGCAGCTCCACAGAATTAAATAAGGGA
The DNA here is from genome assembly GCA_013400535.1 of Scopus umbretta. Taxonomy (NCBI): domain Eukaryota; kingdom Metazoa; phylum Chordata; class Aves; order Pelecaniformes; family Scopidae; genus Scopus; species Scopus umbretta. Next base: position 44,702 of record VZTL01073557.1, on the reverse strand, counting down.
AGTGCTTGGTCCACCTTTTGTGATGCGAGTAGCACAAGAGCCTAGTTTAACACCTCCCCCCCCCCCAAAAAAAAAAAAAATCTACTTTGCTCCAGTCCTGACCAGTAAAAATAACCTTAATTTTTTAGCAGTTAAGGAATCTCAATCAAGATACAGTTCTTCTGCAGTGAATAAATTGCTTCAGTAAGAGTCAAGGTATTTTAACATCTTGAATTTAATGCTGACATTACAAGTCACTGACAGCCTTTTTCAGCGAAATGGTCCCACCAGCAAGAACTGTGAGAAAAGGTGGTGTTTGTCAGCTCTTCTCAGCTGATGGGGACCTGAAAACATCCCGTCCCTCTCCCCTGGCCCCACCGGTGAACAGGGCAATTCTTAGCTTGTGGACTCGTAAATGTGTGATAACGATTGAAGTTTTGCTTAGTGTCAAACCCACAGCAGTGATGAATGAATGAACTCTGATGTTCCGAACTCCTTCCAGGACGATGCCTCATCTTCACATACTATTTTTATCCTCACCGATAGATACCTGTCCTTGTGTCTTGTGTGAATAAAACTAAACACTGCATGAATCCGTTTAGGGACGTTAGACTGTTTCACCTTCCATGAAGGCTTGGTAGCTGAACAAGTAACTACCTATTTCAAATCTTAGATGAAGACTGGTAGAGATAACGCTTTGTAAATATGTTCTTTAGCTATGTCCATAGAGCTAGCGATCACATTTTGGTGTGGAAGAACTAATGTTTGTGTACCCCACAGCAACTTCTCTTAAATTTAGATGACAGGCATGTGAGAATTAAATTATGAAGCATGTGGATTTTCATGTACCGTATCACTTTGGCTTGCATATCTGGTTTTGTAGATTAACTCATGTATCTCTGGTATGTGTTCTTTTGTGAAAAACGTGAAGCAATCTTGTAAAAAGATGACTGAGAAATAAATGCTGATTTTGTTTACTCCAGGGTTTTTGTTTGCTGTATTTAATGTTCCTGTCATTTATACTGGTAAATAATAGAAAGAAGCTTGGCCTTTTTCCCAGCTGCTGGCTCTAGATACATGAAGACAAAAGGAGAGTATTTTCCATTGACAGATATACCTAAGTCGAAGGTTTGCTCAGGCTCACAGCTTGTACTCACTCCTTGTAAGAAAGCCTCAGCTCTCTGCAGATAACTAGGACTTGAGGTGCTCTCGGCTACAGTCTTGCTGCAAGTCCTTAGACCAGGTCACTAGGGAAGAAAGAAGAGATTACTGAAATTTCTGGTGCTCTGCCACTCAAGGGACCTGGTGTCGCTCTTTTCTCCCTGAATTGTCACACTTGGACTGTTGGCTTCCTATTCAGCATTGCTGTCTGGGGAACGCACTTTAACCTTACCCCATCCAGGAGTTCACTGACTAGTAAAACAGCCTGAAATCAGAAGGAATGTTTCCTTCAGAGTTAAATCAACCTTAAATTGGGCTGGCTAGTGAAAGAATGAAGAGCAAGAGCAAAAATTGAGAATAAAGTTACAGGGTGAGAAAGCAGGAAGCAACCTCTGACTGGCACTGGCCAGTATTCAGTAAGTAGCACTTTTTCTGCATGGTTTATCCACAACTCTGGTTGCAGCACTTGAGACATTCACAGTGCTCGAGGAGCAACTTTGACTTCTTACACTGGAAGGCTCCCATTTAATATCAGCCTGTATTTGACAAGCCGGAGCTTTGCAGGTGTAAGATCTAAGCGTACAACAAGACACCCACCTGATGAAGCTGTAAGTTAAACCAACCAAAGAGTTGCACTCATCCCCTGGGGAGCTCAGTGCTCCTGGCCAACACGGCGCAACCCAGCTGGCAGAAGTTGGGGGCTGGAGGAAGTGAAGAAGCCAGAGAACAATTTTACAACAGCCGAGCGCAGGGCACGCAGCTGCTGGCTCTTTACACCCGCTCAAGACAGCCCCAAGACCACCAATCATTTCAACAGCGCCACACTGGTTAGACCAAGCAAAGCCTCTTTCTTGGCGTCCTTCCTATGCAAGTAGGTGAGAGATTTCCCTTCCAAAATAGCGGGCTGTACAGCCTTCACACAAAGGCTTTGTTCCCACTTTCTCCTGAAAAATGTCTTCTAGCGGGGTCCCTAATGTGATCAGCGCTGGTAGCGACACCGTGCTGCTGGCAACGTGGCAGTACCGTAGCCATATCCTGAGCCTGTGCGCAGCCTCCAGTATGTGTCTGCGCGGAGCCCCGGTGAGTTCAGTACGTGTCCCAAAACCTTTTGGGGTGACACCCCAGAGTGAATCCCTGTGCATGACCAGGCCTTAGACATTTGCTCTTCATTTGCTGTTTTTGAAGCCCGTCACGGTGTTTTAGTTTTAAGTGCCTTTGACCCTGGCGTAGGAGTTTTTGCCCTGAAAGTATTAACATCGGTGCTTTATAGCTGATGAGGAAGACTCTGCTATAGTACCTCGGTCCTCTCAACAGCTCCTGCTAAATGCATGCCACTGGCGAAAATAAAATAAATGGGGATAAAGTAACACTCAGCTCCCTGTATGTGTCTGTAAAGCAACTCCATGGTTTTAAAATGTGTTCGCTAAGTTCATGTGGTTAAAAATACGTTGACTACAGGAAAAAAATCTGACGAGGGACATTCATAATTCTTCATTAATTAATAGTCAACTCTTTTTCTCCCCCAATTATTTCAAACACCTGCTCACAGTAAATTTCCTTTGCAATTTTTTAATGCTGCTTTAATATTACCCAGAACTTGGAAACATACACTAAGCTTCTCTTATTTTTAATTATTTTCAAATTAATTTTAATTTTCTGAATATTTTCAGTGCTGCCCATTTGTTCAATAAAACTGAATTTTAATTTTAATTTTTTTTCTTAAAGGCCTCCTAAAGTTTCCAGAGACTGCTTTTATGGGCTGTTTTAATGAAAGCTTTTGGAAAGGGAATGGAGATTTCCAAATTCCTCTCTTGAAGCCTCCTCATCCAAAAAAAAAGGGGAAAAAAAATCACTTCATCAGGAGTAACTCACATCTCTTGCATACAGCAGGTATTCATCCAGGAGCTAAGTCATCTTGTAGTCAGAGTGCAGGCTGGCAATGTATATGGGGGCGAGGGGCCAGACCCGCCTCGGCTCTGGGTGACTGCAGCAAGAAATGAGGGTGCTTGGCCATGGGCAGGACCAAGTTCTCATGGCTCCAGGCTATGCTTATGGGCCTGCTATAAAGCTTGCAGAAAGCGAGGAGCACCATTACCCTCTTTGGACGAAGTCCTAAATCACTGAAAGCCTGGGCAGGGAGTGCAGCGCGTGGGGGTCTGCCCCCACCGCTGGTGATGGGACTAACTGCAGAGGGAGACAGTGCTGGAGGGTTTGCTCTGTAGGTCACAGTGTTCAGGTTCTTCTGGGTGCCACAGGGCCACCACCTTCAGCAGCGCCGCTCCTGTGCTGAGCTGGCTGTGTCTGCCCTCAGGCTCCCAGCTTGCACCCATCGCCAGCAGGTGCATGATGAACATCTTCACTGCCACCAACAAATACAATGTGAAGCTGTCTCCAGGGCACAACGTACTGCTGCCCATTGTGGCCACTTTGCAGAGATGAGAGAGAGAGGAAGGGAAGGTGAAAGGGAAGGTGAAGCTCTTTTTTCCAGAGCCATTCACTCCGCACTGGCTAAAGTAAATGCACCTCCCCTCTTTGCTTTAGGTGTCCAGCCATTGTTTCATAAACTCTTATCTTTGGCTATCTCCATAACATACACAGGGTATGACATCTTACCACTGAAAACGGGTCATGGCAAGCGACCTTCAGGGTGACTTTGGTCCTTCAGAAACACGAATACTTTCACAGCGAGAGTACCAAGACCCCAGCTCTGAAGCAGAGACAAGTCCTTGTATGTATCAACCCCATTTCAGACTGTGTGGTCTCAGGGGTTGGAGATGACTTAGACGCATGTGGCAGGTCTTGCCTTGTTAAAATATGGTGGCGTTGATGCAGCAACTGAGCGTTCCCACTACTGCACCATGTTGCCTGCCACTTGGTACCCCTCTGCTTCGTCAGGCGGTTTATAACAGGTTTCTGATCACCCACCAACAAAACTCCCTTCCTGGGTAATACTTAAGTAAACCAAACCACTGGACTGCTGGAAGGAGCTGTTTAACCGGCACCGACACTTGCTAGGTTTCTTCATTTTGCTTTTAGTTTTATTTTTTCTTAGTGTTCACTTGTGCAGATTTAAGAAATAACCATTGTGAGGACCTTTCATCTACTCTGTTCTTAATCTTTGCAGATGTTCATGTTTCAAGGACTGGAAGAAGCTTTCTAATTGTAGGAGGTCTTTATCCCGCTTCCCCCCCTCCCCCCCACACCAGTGAAACTGCTGTCTAAGAGCTATTCAGAGGGCCTGAAATGTTAGACTTAGTCCAACAGGCTTTAGTAGGCAGAGAAAAAAAGCAAAGTTCAGAAGCAAATTAAAAATGTGGTATGTCACAAAAAGCTGCAGTTTGTTGTTTGCGTGGCACTGCCACGTATAAATGACCAAGAAAGTTTTCTGTAATGTATTTTACATCAACTTATGGTAGAATTTTATCTTGTAATAACCTGTTGTCCCAATGCTTTTTCTGCTATTGGTGTTGCATTGCAATCGTACGTTCAGCTTCAGCAGCACTTGGCCATGCTCAGTGCTCCCTAATCGCTCTCCTTCAGATAGGTCACTGTTCAGCAGACAAGCAAATGTGTGCAGCCTGTTTGGCTTCTGTGCAATAGCAGCAAGTTGAGTCCTGACCATGGACGCCTTCCTGAGCTGGGGCCAAAATTGGCAGTCAGGCAGTACCACCGGGCTGGAGCTGGTAGCAATGATGCCCCCATTATGGGAAGCATCTCAAGAGACGGTGTGTGTGTCGGGTGCCAGTTCTCTTTGCACCTCCTCCCCAGGGCCAGGGAGCCTCAGTCTTACTCAGCAGAGCCTGGTAGCTATGTACAGCTGAGTACAAAGATGCCACTTCTGATACCTTGCTGCAAACGGCTAGTATGGCCACGAGAGGTCAGCATTGTTGTTTCTTATTTAAAAAAATGGTCACTTCCATCTCTTTGTTGAGGGGCTGCCTTGGAAAGTAAAGTTACATACAGAACTGCCAGCGCCAGCTGGGGTGTGTAGTGCTGTGGCACTCCCAAATCCCAGTTAGGGACCACCTTGCCAGCCTGTGCATGTGGAGACGGGTGACCTTTAAAGTATCTCTGACTAATATAATGCTATTTATTTTCAGACACAAATTGTGCTAAATACAGCTTTTAACATTTCCCCACACCAAGCCTGCTCTTAGCACACCAAGTAGAAGGACCCAGGGAGTGCTTGAGGTACGATATCAGAAAAAGATCAGAGAATTTGTGCAGTGCAGAGACTGGCCAAGGATAATGTGGGGAAACGGATGGCAGAGCTGGGAGTGCTTCTTACTTCCACTGTGGAGCATTCTCCCTTTAGCAATAGCACTATTTGAGGTCCTCTGCAGAACACAAACAGAAAATAGATGTGATTTAGGATTTGTATGTAAATCAGCTGACATGAGTAGAAAAGCATGAAAAAACTTGCACATTCCTGTTATAAATAGAAATCTCCACACCATATGGTTTCTATGTTGAGAAAGAGATTCTGTAGGAAGTTAAACACATCAAGTGAGATGATGAGTACTCTTCTACTGTCTTGAATGGGATTTAAGGGCATTAGGCAACTACTAAGGTTGGTGCTTTGTGTACTAAAACACCTATTCTGTCTTTGCTCTGTGCACAGAAGTCCTGTTGCTGTCCTGAGAGAAAGGATAAGAATGGATATCCCAAGTTCCATTATTATCTCTTTCTTTGTTAGTATGAAAGCTGAATGATTATTCATAAAATAGAACCAGAAATTACATGGTCAGAGAAGACCGCTGTATGGTATTGTCTGATCTTCAGTACATTAGGTGATATAAGACCTGCCCCAATTAATTTATTTTTGAACTATAGCACATTTTAAAAAACAAATCTTACCTCTTTTCTGATTTTATTCACCTTCTAGCCATTGTCTCCTGCTTTACATTTGCCAGGCTGAACAAATAGCTACTAGAAAATGTCTCCTCCTCACCGAAATACCTCTAGACTGACTGTCCAAGCCCTGCCTTGACCCTCTCTTTAAGATAAGCATGGTTGATCTTTCCCCTCTTTCACCACAAAATGTTTGGATCATTCTCATGGGTCTCTTCTGTATGTACATGTTGGTTTTCCAAGGCCATTCTTATACTGGCACCGTAGGCACAGTAGGCACTGTAATACAACACAGCATACCAGTATCTGTCACCTCAGTGTCAGGTATAACAGGAGCATGGAGTCCCTCCTATTCATTCCCCTGTTGCCTGTTTCCACACTGTTGATTGCCATTAGCCTCACTGGTTGTTAGGCCATTAACTTCAGGCTATGACCTGCAATTTCCCAGTGCCTTGCTTTCAGTGTTGCCAGGACAGAAGTTTCCAGTCCACAAACAGGACCTGTGTTCCTTTGGCATCTGGTTAACAACTTTGATATGTAAGTAGCAGTCAATGGGCTCCAGAAATAAAGTCATTTTGCTGTGAGTGGCCTTACCATCTCATTGTGTATCACCTGAAGAACGCATGTGATAACAGTGTCTCAGGTCAGTCCAAAGGTTTTCATACCAGCCATCAATGGCTGGAGCTATATATTCTTTCAATCAAAGTTTAAATTCCAAAGAAACCTGTAGGGCAACAGAGGAGACTGGTTATGGAAATATGGCATAAATCAAGAAAGGCCTTGTTTGTGAGGGTCAAGGGAAGGAAGACATCCACATGTAGTATGGGAGCATGGTAGAAATAATCCAGCCTTAAGAAAAGTCAGAAATCTGGCTCATTTTAAGTACATGATGGGGAATGAGGATATCCAGCAGTATCATATTTGCCAGTGAAGAAAAAAATATGCTCTTGAGGGTTTAGCAGAATGTTTTAAAGTAGGGCCTAAAAGAACTAAGAGCAAATTCATCTGCTATCATTCATTTTGGTCTTCCAACCCACAGCTAAGAGAGGGTCCCTTGCCCGCACAGTTCACAATCCAAGCGTACAAGCAAGCCAAAGACAGCAAGGAGAGCAGAGGTGCAAAGTGGCTTGACTGGAGTCTACTCCTGTTCCAGGCTTGGTCACACATCTCCTCTCGAGTCCTGTTGAAACAAGCTACATCCCCAGCTGCTGGCCACCACCCATCCATACTTCCACAAACCCCTGCCACCCAAGTGTGCTGCTTCACCACTAGTGTGAGCATTCCCCAGCCTTTCCCAAACCAAAACTAAGCTCAGGCAGTAGATCATTGCTAACCCATCTCATGCTGACAGAGAGCAGCTAATAAACACTCGCAAAAGCAGCTCTGGCAGCAGCTCTGGCAGAGGGAAGACAATGATCAGCCAGGGGTGGGGTGAAGCTCCTCATGTCCACAGCCAGCTTGGCTGCAGCCTGGTGGACCAGTCAGCACGTTCTGTGGAAGAGCTTCAACTCGAGTCTCTGGTGCTTCTCCCAGCTGCAGCTCATGCTGCCTGCCCAAGTCTCCAGCATAGACAGGGAATGTGGCTAGCTCACTTGAGAAGTTACTGTGAGCCCCAGCAGCCCAGTGTGTCAGTGACAAATCTGTTAGTCATGTGGAGGATAAAATGGGTAGAGGAGGGCAAAAGGCTGCAGGCAATAGTTTGTTACAAATAGGCAAAACCAGACAGCAGAAGGTAGAGGACACAGATCATCCCACTCACACTCTGCTTCCTGCCATGGAAGCAGACTGCACAGCGTGTGCTGACACCAGCTTTCTTGCAAGTGGTAAGATGTCACGAATGTCTAACTAGCAAAGGCATGAGGGATGGGCAATCGCAAAAGGCAGCAAAGGTGAGATGGGCAGTGTCTTCTCTCTTTGCTGCTACTTGAACCAAGAGAATAAGCAACAAGCTGAAAGGGCTGACAAAGCAGATGGCAGGAGTCCATACTCTTAGTTTCTTGAGAAAATTCATGTGTGGGTTGCACACTCAACATAAAGGCAGCATTGTCAATTTTGAGCATCAAAGCATCATGCCTTCCAAAATCCTGAGAATGGCTTAAAGATCCTGAGACTTCTTAAAAACAACAAATGTCAATTTCCTTTTATTTTCCTTTGGGTTTTGGAGACTTTTGGGGAGAATTTGCTTCCTCTTTGTTGAGAAAGTAAAGGTTTACCTTTTGCTCTGAATGATTGCAAAGGGTCTTATGGACTCCCTTGATTCCAGCTTCTGGGTCTTTAAGGGAAACACCAAAAGTCATTAAGATGTGCAATTAAATCACAACCGTGGCTAACACAGCAAATATAAATGCAAACCCTGCCCTAGAGAACAAAGACCCATTCATTCTGCTTAAACTGAACTTGAGACTTGAGTGCTGCTTCTTCCACACC
>VZTL01073557.1:7512-36249 GCA_013400535.1 Scopus umbretta | reverse complement strand
GCGTGCTCCCCCCCCCCCCCCCCCCCCCCCCATCCTTATTTCTTCAGAAAGAAGGGGAACTTTCTTGGCTTATGCCACATCCTGGATAGTCAGAAAAGCCTGTGCTCAGCTGCCTGAGTCCGTCTTGCCTCCTGTCTGCCAACCCTCTAGAAAAGTGAGGTTACAGGCAAATATCAGCAATGAGTGAGCAGGAATAAAGAGTCTTGATAACTGAGGTAAAGTGGTCCTTATGCAACTATGAATGATAGGAGGTAGAAAAATAGGAGCCGGAAATGTCGAGAGGCAGCTGAGGTTGCATTCCTTATTCAAAGTAAGAGGTGAAGGAAGATCAGTCGGCGGCAAGCGCTCTTGCTCTGTACATCAAGAGGGATTTGCCAGCAAAGGATATTAATGATCTGAGAGGGAGTTGCAAGTCCACAAGGGAAATCTGAACTGAAAATGGAAAAGACAGAAAGCTAGCCAGGGGGATTTGTATCGGGTTAAAGTGTCAACATTTAGAGATGGATGGATCACTGGAGCTCAGACTAGGAGGAACAAAAAAAAAAAGCCCCACCCTCTCAACAAAGAAACCAAAGAAAACAGCAAAACATAACACCAGTATCTCCCTTTATCCCAAAGTTAAGGCTCTGTGAGCCTGACCTTTTTTGGTTGGTTGTATTTGTGCAACAGGATTGGCTCAGAGGTGAAAAGTGGTAATCTACAGAAGGGGGCAGATTGCCTCTGCCAACTCTGAAAAACTCATTTTGTCCCTTTTCCCCAATCCCTCCTGTTTTTTTTAACTGTCAAAAGGCACCTCTGTCTCTGTGGTATTTAGTGGGCTTTACCTGACTGAACCTCTGTTACCAGATGAAGGGCGTACAGAAGCTAATCCGTCTAAAGGGATTGTTGACCAGAGAAGTGGAAAGGCCCATGGTGCAATATTGGGGATTCAGTTTTTTGGAGACCACAGTTTGTATTGGATTACTCTGTTTTGTAATCCTGTCTCTGTTTCTGTCAACAATATATTACAAGATATCTGTGAAAAACATCTCCTAAAATTTTTGCTCAGCAAAAGACCTCTTTTTAAACCCAAGGACGACACATTTGAGATTTTAAGTAAGTTCTGTGCTAGTGCTGCAGTTTACAGGATGGGCTAGGACTTTGACTTACCCCCCCGGCCCCCGCCCTAACCCCTTCTTAGGAGTCAATTGAGTTCCAGGCATTTCCAGGACTATTTATGCCCGTTAATCCCTAGAAACTGGCTGAGAGCCTTGGATTTGTCTTCCTCTTTCTGAAATGAGGCATGGTCCACTCGGGCCCTGTAGCTTGCTAATGAAAAATGTGTCGGGGCGTGATCCAGGAGAGGGGCCAGGGGGGATGACGGGGAGGTCTGTGCTCCCCCCTCTCCTCTGCCCAGGCACAGGGCAGGTCACAGAAGAGCCTCTCCTGAAGAGACAATGAAGTGCCGATCCAAAGAACAACATAAAACTGGCACAAAATTCCTTTCTCCTTCAACCCACAGGGTTTTTCAATCAAATACAGATTTTAGCAGCAAGAAGTGAATTTTGGCTGCTCCTTGGGCTTAATTTATTAACAGTTTAATCCAAACTTTCAGGCAATTGGCCAAATTTGTTACTTTGCATGGCCAAACTAGAAACTGGTCCTTGTTTCATTGGAGAAAGAGATTTCTTACAAGTTCCCTATGATGCCTTGGTTTTGGATATCTGAAAAGTGCCAATCCACCAAAACCTATTCGCCCCCCCTGGTTTCACTCTCTCTTCTTCCACTTCTAAATGTAAGATATGATGAAGTGTGTGAAAAACATTTACATGCATTTCCCACACTTTCCCAAAGCCCAGCCTGTATTCCAGGGGAACATGTGAGCTAAGTTTTTCCCAAAGCCATCCAGCCTCCGCTAAATAACATAAAAGAAGGAGTTGGGCTACTTCAGGATCTCACAACGTGGCATTATGATTGTTGATTTTCATATTAGCTGGGAAATGGTCAAAACTTCCTTCATGTTGCCTTTCTGGTGACACTTTCCCTTGAATCCTTAGTTGTCTCCCAGAAGCATTGCCCCATGATTTTTTCCTGACAGCTTTTCGAAGGTTGCTAATTGCCTTATGGATCTGGTCAAAAATGTTCTACAGCATCAGGATTTGCGGACTGGTTTAAAATAAAACTAAAAAGTTGATACAAGTAGTGAATGTGTTCTGAAATCCTCCTATATATGTTTTGTTGCATTTAAGCAAATCGGTTGATTCGATAAAGCACTTAAACCAGCTAGAAATTGAACATGCTCATTCCCTGTTTTTTACAAGAAAGACTTAAGACATTAAGAAGCCAAATCTATGATGAAGGCTCCCAAATTTCATCACTTGGTTCACTGAATTGTCAATTAAATCTTCATGGACTGAAGCAACTGCCCTGCTTGCTTCTATTTTATGGCAGAAAGTTAGCAGCTGTGTGTTTTCCAGGACACCCAGAGAGACTGGCTCATTTCTGGAGCATTTCTTCCGCTGGGACATGAGAAAAAACAGAATATTTGCAAAGAGTGGGATTCAAGAAAAGGGTAATACATTTATTAGCTGGCAACCATAGCAGAAGGCCGGGAGGAGTGAGCAGGGAAAGGAGGTGGGCTTACACTCTGAGGAAATTCCCCTGTCCAATATTGCGGTAGATACCTCTGCCACTGCTCTTCTTTCTTTCTCCATTTTATTTTTTTGGTTTGAGTCTGACTTGTAAAGAAGAATTGGATTTTCACTAGCCCATAAACTGCCAGCCACTAGTTAAAACACACCCTGGGTCAACAGAGAGCAAAGCCCAGATGCACACAGGCTTTTAAGCACCTCATTTGACAACAAGTACCTGCGTACGCCTGCAGACCTGGCTTCCAGGCAGTGCAAACCAGGCATGGGAGCTGGAGAGGGGCTGCTGCTTCTCACCCCAGGGGCCAGAAATCTCCTGCCAAAAAGAGAAGCCACACACCTGGTCTTCACAACGAACAAGGAGCCACAGGGCAGGGCCAGAGGAAGGCCAGGTGATTAGACCCTAAAAAAAGGTGCTCCTGCAGCTGGGGTGAGAGGTATAAAGGCAGGAGCTCTCCCAAGACACCTGGTGTGGAAGGGCCAGGGGGGATGTCACATCTAGCTGGGGCTGGCTCTTGTCTTTTGGTGATACTGGCTGAGTCACCGCTGGCAAATGGTGTCCCAAGGAAGTCACCGAGACTGCCTGGTGTGAGTAATTGCTCACTGGCACAGACCTCCCAGCCTGTCTCTCCTGTGCTCTTGGCAATGGTGCTTAGAGTAAAAACAAATAAATAAACCCAAAAAACCTCCCTCAACCCCCCAGTTAGTGTTTTCCAACGTGTTTGAAGCTTTTAACAAAAATATTTGGAACCTATTTTCAGAAAAAGTTCCAAAGGTTTCCCAAAGCTGAGATTTGTCTAGACTCTCCCATCCTCAGTGCAGGGAAACAGGGTGAATGGATAGGGTGTGACACAGATTTTTTTGAAAGTTTGTTTGGATTTCAGGAAGTGAACAAGATAAGCCAAATGGCCCTTTCCTGCTTTTGCTCTTTAATATTTTTTTTTCTCAGTAAGTTCTGACAAGAAATGCTTAAACTAAAGAAAACTCAGATGAGTTTGTTGAGTTCCTGCTGCCTCACCTCTCTGCTAAAAAACCACCCACACCTGAGACTGGGAAATAGCACCAAATCAGTCTTTATAATCTGAGCCCCTGGGCACATATGAAAGCTGTTTCCTTTGTATTTTTTGCAACATAGAAAACTAGTTTCCTTCTTTTTCCATCTCATTCAAAACTTGCAGGGAGACAGTGGGAAATAATCTGCTGGGGACTTCAAGATGCACTAGAGGCATGGAGGGTCTGATCCACAGGGGAAGAAAAGAAATAATCCTCGTTGCATTGAGTCCCAGGTGCTGATGTATGAAGAAACCATCTGATGTCACATCAGTCTTGCTGACAGAAAAACCTGAGCCAAGACAAGTGGGAGAGGCAGGTCTCCAGCCCAGTCACCCCATGCCCAACGAAGAGGTCACAACCAGAAATAACTTCTCCATACAGGTTTGTTCCTAAGGACACTAATTTGCTTGGAATAAGGTCTGGTGAAGGAAGTTTCATGATCCCTCCATTTTTACATAGTTTAATGTATCCATGGATATTCACCTTGCCCATAGGTGCATGATCTGAACACAGCCTTTCATGTCATAAGTTGGACAGACCTCTGAATTTTAGACGTAAGAAATCTGGATTTCATACTGATGCACCTATATCCACAAACTGGTTTCTGTGAGCAGCCCCTTCTAGAATAACACATCTGTAAGAAAGAGAAAATCAGGTGTCTTGACATAAATTAATTTTCTTTCCCCGCTACCCAACTCCAGCACTACCGTGTCACTCTCCTTTCTCATAGCTCTCTGGCCTTGCTCCTGTACAAAACACAAACACATACCAACCCTACTTTGGAGAAAGCTGAGTTTTAATATTTGATCAGAAAAATCTCTGGAACCCTGAATATTATTCTAACTTTCAGGCTGGGGAAATAAATTCTGCTCTTCTGCTGGAACATGCTGACCTTCCTCCCCTCTTGTTTATTTGTATGATCTGAACTAATTTCTTATTTGAAATCTACACCACCTAAAAGATTTTCCTGGAACTATTTTTTTAAAGCAGCTTGCTAAACTGACTCTAGAAGTGACTTAGTGGTTGTTGGGTACTTGAGGGTCATTTACTGCAGTAGAGACTTTTCCACCAGCAGATGTTACCATAGCATAACAGGAAGGTGAAGGACCACAATAGGCAGGATATTAATGCAACTAAAGGAATGTAAAGGGTTAATGGACCAGATAGCCTTTGAAAAGATGCACAATAAATGCTCAGAACAATTTGAAATCTGTAGTAGCCAAGTGAGCAGTGTGTCATATAGAATCTGTAATGACAAGACATTGTTCCAAAGCAGTGTTTCTCTTTAATATCAGACAATCTGTACCATTCTTGTAAGAGTTTCTGAAATACATGCTTTTTTGTACAGGCCAGTAAGTCATTTGCAGACAGTTGGTAGTCCTTTCTTTGAAGATACATCCCTATTGTGAAAAACAGAAGTACTGAAAAATTCTTAATAAAACACACGTAGCAGTATAAACATCTGCCCTTCCAACGGGCTTCATCTCAGCTTTGGAGATCTCGAAAATGGGGAAAGAACAGTTTGTTTTCCACATTTCTTAAGTCCTTAGCCTTTTTGATGAGGCTGTCAACAGAGAATTATGATAGTTAGATGTTATCTAGGCTCCAAAAAGACTCAGCTTCTCTGTAGTTGCCTAAGTACCTTTCTATATCTGTCCCTATTGGCCTAGCCCTTTTCTTCCAACCTGTCCTTCATTCACAAGGCTTACTGTCTTTGAATCTCTTTATCTGTAAAACAGAACTAATTCTGTCCCATAAGGCTGCCATAAATTCAAGAAATGGCAATATGAAATAATATTTCCAAGACTTCCAGGTAAAACACATGCTAGCTGCGGTGTTCCCATAGTGCCAGGTAATGCCAGCTGCATTGCAGGATGTGTGTGTATGCATGTGTGCACGTGTGCCTGCCTGCGTTTCTGCATGGTGCTGGTACATCTTCACTAAGAGGTCTCCCATGACAGAACTGCTGTCAGATTATAAAGCTGTGACCTCCCCAGCAGTCCAGCCCTTGCAGACTCAAACTGCATTGCTATAAGCCCTTTCTGACAAAGCACTTTTAAAAACCACTATGTATGTTTCATCACTCATTCTGCTGCAGCTGCTATTTTTGCCTTTTCCCTCACTTTGTTTCTTTCAACAATTCATGTGTCTCCCTGGTGGGAAGAGAGATGAGACACTAATGTACAGAAACGGTAAATGGCCTCGCTTTTAGGATATCTGGAACAAAGATAGAGACGTTGTCATTTGGACAGAGTGGGGAGGTCTAAAGAAAGAGAGTCCCAAAGAAATTTTCACCTAAGAGTCAAATGAAGGAAATGTTATTACTCCAACTAGCTTATTACCATGGCTGCCCAATTGCTAGTAACATAGGCTTGGGTCAAAATTCCAAAAAATAAGTGCATAAAGTGCGCGCACAGGACACCACAAAAATATCTTCCTTATACATTTACATATCTCATTATAAGTGCTAGATTTGACAAGTACCTCTTGCAAATAGATATCTTCTTTAAAGATTTGACTGCTCCAACTGTTCCTAAAACATCTGAGGGACCAAGGATGCTCTTTTCAGTGTGGGTGGCTACGCAAAAGTCAAACCTGTCTGGCAGGCAGTTAGACTGCAAGTCTCAATCTGTCATCCCGAATTTCACCATTTATGGCTGCAATACATTATGTTTGGAGAGAGAGTATCAGCAGCATGCCATGCATTAATCTGAAGGCTGAATTCCTTAATAGATTAAATAGCCTTCGTCTCTGATAAGTGATTGCATTTCTGGTGCATGAATGGTGCTGTGAAGCACATAACGCTGTTAATAGCTGGGAAAAAATACAGCATGAGAAAGTCCCTTTCCAGACTCACTTCCTCAGGATGTCGTTTGGATTTAGAAATATCTGTGGGCTGCAAAGCTTCCACCCACGTTTCTAACTTCAATCTTTCCTGGATGCTTGAGTTCCCTTAGGACCAACATATCATGGTATACCAAAAAACATGATATATAGCTTTGCCCTCTAGATCAGCAGTGCCCTCTGGAAGAACCCTTTGCTTTACTGGCAGCAGCAAATACACGTTATCCAAATTTGCAAGATCAGCAGAAATGGGGAGCTTTTCTATTTGACAGCAGCTGTAGTTGTCTGGTCTAGAATACCTCAGATTAGAATGACAGTTCACCACAAAATATCCCCATCCTGCCAAAGGGGCTTGCCCAAAGCATGCCCTTTCTCTCCTTACCTTCCAAACTTGTCAGCATGTGAATGCTTATTTTCCCAGTCTATCACATAAGAAGCTCTGAAGAAATGTTCCTTCCTCAGGCATATCTGCTAACTCTGTAACAAAAGGTTAAAATGCAAGGGGACAAAACTACGGAAAACTGTTTATCAAGGGAACAGAGCAAATTATGCTTCTACAACATAGAAGCAATAAAGAGCAGTCTATAACCAAAGGTCGAAGCCAATGCTGCTTTTAGATCTGAGATAATCACCAAAGTATTTAGCAGAACAGAATGCTATACTTTATGGCATGCTCTCTGCCTGAAAACTGTTACTTAATGGACTGGGGTGACAGTAAAAGACACGACATGTCTCCAAGAATTTGGACAGCAGAATTATACTCTGAAAAGTAAGACATGCCTTGGTACTCTGAAAACTGAAATAAATGTGGAATTAAATTTATTGTTTAACAAATAGAAAAATAAAAATAAAAATTAAAAAAAACTAACTAAGCTCTTTCTGGCTTCTGAGACATGATTAATAATACAGATTCTGAAAATCAAATTCTGCACTCTGTTTTCTGTCACATCCTCCAGTTCCAGATACAACTGAAGGAGCAGTTTAGTCTTGTCGCCTGAACTTAGAAATCCTCTTTGGTGATGTAAGTACCGGAAGAGACCATAGGTCATTCTTCGGAAGCTGCCTGATGTCTCAGAGATATTATCAGGCATAGAAAATAGTCACAGACTATTGATGAGTTATTAGATTAACTCTCCATGTCCAAGGAATTTAACATACTGCTCATTGCTCATCCGCAATCTAACTTTGCAGGGCCCCTGATTTCATTGCCTTGGCAATACTGTATACTAGGGTGCTGTTTTACATATATATTTGACATAAGCACCCTCTTTAAGAATCACGTGCATGTATGAAGGCAGGGACTAAGACTAGGTTTCCTTGTTCCCTCCTGCATCTTGCTACAAAGAAGTATACTTCCATCTGAAGAGTGCAAATGTAGTCACTGATGCAACTATGTCTTCTGACTCGATGGATTGGTCCTGAAGGTCGTTCTCAACATTTCCTTGATCCCTTTTTTCATTGACTGCAATCTGTGGGGCCATGTTCCATGGAATCTTGCCTGAAAGTCAGTTCTTTAAAAGGTTGGGTAAGTAGGCATGGGGTGAAAAATGAAATCTCAGTTCTTCTCCTGCTGATGCAGTCTTCTTGCTCTGAAGATACCATGGTTGTGTGCTGGTTTTGGCTGGGGTATAGTTAATTTTCTTCGTAGTCGCTAGGATGGCACTATGTTTTGGATTTGTGCTGAAAAGAGTGTTAGTAACACAGGGATGTTTTCATTATTACTGAGCTGTACTTATGCAGAGTCAAGGCCTTTTCTGCTTCTCATAGCACCCCACTAGTGAGTAGGCTGGGGGTGCACAAGAAGTTGAGAGGGGACACAGCTGGGACAGCCGACCCTAAATGACCAAAGGGATATTCCACACCATATGATGTCATGCTCAGCATATAAAGCTGGGGCAAGAAGAAGGAAGGGGGGGACATTCAGAGTTGTGGCATTTGTCTTCCCAAGTAACAGTTACGTGTGATGGAGCCCTGACTTTCCTGGAGATGGCTGAACACCTGCCTGCTGATGGGAAGTAGTGAATATTCATTTACTCCTATGAATGAATAGTAGTGAATATTCATTCCCTGTTTTGCTTTGCTTGCGTACATGGCTTTTGCTTTATTTATTAAACTGTCTCTGCCTCAACCCATGAGTTTTCTCTCTTTTACTCTTCTGATTCTCTCCCCCTCTTCATTCAGGGATGAGTGAGTGAGCAGCTGTGTGGGGCTTAGTTGACAGCTGGGGTTAAACCACAACAGTTAAATTAGAAGACAATAAAGGATTCTGAGGTTGAAACTCAGAGCTGGTAATTAGTCCATAGAAGCCATAGAAACCTTTCCTGTTTGCTGTGAGCTACCTAGCTTACCAGAGGCAGTGAACACAGAAAATGCTAAAGCTTTTTAGGAGCAATATTACATGTAAAAGAACCCAAGCCTTTGGATTTCAGTTTAAGGAAGTTCACCCCTGGTTAGCTTTTCTTCCATGGGGGTTTGGTTGTCATTTTGCATTGTGTGAAATGTTGTCATACTCGAAAACTATACTCTGAATTTTAAGCACTGAGGAGGTTGAAATCTATCACCCACCATGGTCCAAAAATAGATATGAGATTGTCCCCTTTAGTTTCATTTGAGCATTGCCTGTTCTCACAACACACTTACTGCTCAGTAGGAAAATGTCCATTTGCAAAAGGATTACACTTTTAAAACGGTTTGTGTATACACACGTATATACCCTTCATTACTGCACAAAACCCCTTGAACTACAGGGTTTTCCTCATAGCCAAGCAGGATTATAGCTGTATTTATATCTGACCCTCACCAGAAGATTCTGGATGCTTACACAAAATGGGTATAGCTAGATGTATCTGCATGGGACACAAATAGCCTGCGTGAGGACCTGTTCATAGGCATGCCTAGCAGACTCAGACTGTGGTAACGGTGACTCTGGCAACACACTTAAAAAAGAGGAAAATTTGAAGAGGATCAGAAATGTTCATGGCTCCACCTTTCTGCTTCAGCATTTCTTTCCTATAAGAGGACATTGCAGAAATTGTCTTTGCCTCTCTTATCCCAGCACACACAAAGGAACCTCAAAAAGATCCCCCAAAAGATTTCCTTGCCATAATGTTTAGGACAGTGACATTTACATTTCATACACTTTTAGAAAAAGTGTGTGCATGAGTTTGAGATTTATAGCTCTGGCCATAACCACCTAAGCCAGACCTTTCTTACAGATGGTAAGGGTGGTAGTTCCTACTTCCTTGTCGGATAGTCAATGGTTGGTAAGCACACTTGTCTGTAGGGTGTTACGGCAGTTGTTACAGGGCTTCTACAGGCATCTTTAACACTAAATGTTGTGATGTGTCTCCCAGCCATGGCCTTAAGGCACAGATGGGATCAATGCAAAGTACTCTGGACTGTGTCAGATCTTAGCTTAGGGGATCTGAATGTACATCTTCTGCTTCCAGTGTAGGTGCATGTAAGTCATAACCAGGCTGCATATGGTATTCCAGGTCGGGCCTTTCCCACCACTGAAGCTGTTTCACTTTGTTGGTAATAACTCTTCACCAGACTGGAGAAGGTGAGGTCTAGAGGTCAGGGCATTTATGTGGGAATATGGAGATCTGCGTCATCCATCCCAAGGGGGGGCTTTGTGTGTGGCCTGTGACATTATCACTCACTTTCTCTCTGGCACACTAGCTATTTATGCAGGTTCAAATTACTGCAGAGAGAGGAAAGATCTGAACCAGGGTCTCCCAGATCCTCAGTGAGTGCTTTAACCTTTCAGCCCTTGGGGGAAGGTGGTGAGGAGGCACCATCTTCCCTGGCTGTGTTTTCTGTAGGCACCAATCCAATTGGAGTTTCCAAGATCAACTTCACAAGTGAAACAGGCAAGGGACAAGTTTTTTGTGGATCATGGCAAACCCCAGGTGTGGAGGACTTGCTTTGCAACCCAGAATGGTAAATGAGAGGGGTAAACAATGCTGAGCTTTAGGTGTCTAGAAGATGACAGTGTTGTAAACATGTGTGTTGAGACTCCATGCACCTCTAGAATTAGCGGGTAGCTGAACAAAGGCTTTAGGCACTCTTGGATTATTTAAGCCTCTGGAGCCTTTTGAAATTGAGACCAGTGTCTTTTCCTCAGGCAGAGCCTTTGGAGATTGAGTCCCAGGACTTTACCAGGGGCTTTATCATGCAAAGCTAAATCCTCAGTGCCAGCTACAATTCCAGTAGTATCCAAAATGAGCCCATCCTCATCTCCTGTTCCATACATGCTCCCTTGGTGCTTGGTGTGCATTTGGAGAAAGGGTGTTACTGGCTACAATGCCCACCTTTACAGGAGTGAGGGAGTCTTCTGGCCATCCTTACTGCAAGTGGAAGGAAAGGCTCCAGGCGATCCTATACCATAATGAACCTAAATCCCTGGATTAGCTTCCTCTGGCCCTGGCTTCAGTAAAGTCATTACATAAGTATGATAGCTACATAATATATAAGTCAGAAAAAGAGCTCATAAGATGGCATAGCAGGGAGCAGAGCTAGAAATGATAAAGTATGTTTTTCCCTTTTGCTGGAAAAAGAGAGGCACATTGGTTGAGGTCTGTCAGAAACAAATGTAGGTATTGAGACCCATGCTCTCCTGCAGAGTTTGGTGCTGGCTAAGTCATCTCTGCCAAAGTCTGGCAAGGAGTGGTGCAAGTGAAGAGATGGAAAGGGAGTGATTATTCGGCGCCAGCAGGTTTGTGAGTCTCCACAGCAGAGAGTTAACATGCGATATGCCAGCAAATCATGGCGTAACCCTGACTCTGCCACTTTGGATCCAGTGAATCTCAGTTGCAGGAGTTATGCAAGCACAGCTATAATCTGAGTTCTGCTGTTACTGTCTATAGAAGACTGAATTTGATGGGGAAGCCTTGAGTGTCCCAACCATAGACATGCTTTTTCTTCAGAGTCAAAGGTCTTCATGGGTTTTACTCAGAAGTGGACTGTGCAAACTGCAGCAAGATAGGGGTTACTCACACCTATAGTTACTCACAGCATTCATCCCAGTGTGACTAAGCATCTGTGTAAGTGCTCACAAGCATGTATAAAGGTTATGAAAACTAGCTTATAGCATTTGCTCCGTTCTCATGTACGGAAATTCTCATTGAAGGCAATGGGAGATTTTTGCCAAAGTAAAGACTGAATTAATACCCAAACATTTTCTTATTACAGCCTGTTTCTTATTTACACTAATGTTCTTTTGTATGGTTGTGGTATCTCAAAAGAGCCTGGGACCCAAGTTACTCAGCATATGGTCTGTCTAAACTGGTAGCATAAGGTAAAAAAGTCACAGCATAAATGGGGATCTGTCCCTTTGCAGTTTCCATTGACAGAATTAGTTAAGAAGGCTGGAAAAAAGCATATTCTTTCAGGAAAAAAGAAATAATTTTAAGGGCACTGAAGCTTTCTCAAAATATCCAAATATTAGTCAGCTTAGAAACTCAAAATTAAGATTCTTCTTGAAAAAGAGAGAGCGAAATGCAAAGCAGGAATGCACAAATCATTGTGCACAAGGGCTAAATCCTGTGGGGGCATAAGTGTGGTCCTGCCTGGAAACCTCTGGTGGTGCACCCACTCAGCCACCAGCTGCCACAGTGTTTTCATTAAAGGCTCCCTGGGGGAACTGGGAGAGGACATAGGTGCAGGATTTAGACAGAGTTACTGAATCCCCAACCTCACTGCTGTCAGGGGACGAGACCAGCAACTAGAAACTCCTGCAGAACCAGCCCACCCATTTGGCTTCCTCTGCCCCTCTGCCATCCCTGAAGGAAACCCTGAGATGGCAGGCACCTGCTCTGACCGGGGCTGAGGAAAGAATCTGTGGTCTCTTTTGTAGTATAGCATGGCCGGAGGAGCAAAGTCCTGAAGGGTACAGCATCCTGGCTGGTTGGGAAAGGCAAAGGAGAAGCACAGGCACCAAAGAAGGAGGTTGCAGGGACACAAGGCAGCAAGCTCAGCCAGGGCTAAAGAGCAGGCAGGCTACAAAAGGCAAAGGCTGAAACTCAGGGACAAGGAGGTAGTGATGTGGATAAGAAAAGGCGGACAAAAAGGGTCGGCTCCGCAGAGCCTACCTCCAGCCCGTGCTCTGGGGCCCATCTGGATATTGTTAGGCCCCCTGCCCACCCACCCACCATGCCTGGAACGTGCAAGTACCTTATCTTGCATTTCTTGTAATACAGAACACCAACTTCTTTTTATGCTTCTTGGCACAGTTTACGACCTTTTTACAACTCCTTGCCTGTCAGGATATAGGCCATAAAGATATTTTAAATGGCTTCTCTTGGTGGTGATCTATTAGTTGGAATAATGGCTCCATATGCAAAATATGAACCCATAACCACTGTAAGCTAGCCCTATACCTTCACATCGTTCAAATCCTGCTTTGAGAGCCACTTGTGCTTTGAAGCTACAAGAAAATAGCCAGCAAATAATTAAGTAGAAGGACCGTTGAGCATAATTTATGTAAACCTTTCCCATTTTCAAGCTGCAATTACCTATGCAGGGACTGGATGAATAGTGGGTTTTCACTTGCAGAAGTATCAGAGGAAAAAAATATTTGGTTCAAACCAAAGCAGAATTTTTCAGGTTTTCTTGAAATGCAAAAAGACAGGAATTATTTATTTTCTGTTTCAAATTACTTAATTCCTTTAAAATGCTTTAGAAGCTGTAGATTGCCTGTGAAGTGAAAAATGTCATTTCAGCGTGAAAAGTCATGGTGTCACTTCAGCCTTCAAACAGAGAGGTTTGGCTTCCCTAAACTCATTGCTTTAGAAGACTATTAGGTTGAACTCCTTCAACAATTTAAAATTTTCACATAAGCGTGTTATTTTTTGTTCCAAATTTTCAAAAAGCCTTGTCCCAGAAATGCATTTTTTAGCTATTATTGTTCAAAAGAAGAAAGAAAGGACCAAAAATAGAGCACTGTTTGCTGCTGACTATTACTCTGGCCTCTCTGCCTCCTTACTATCTTTCTACCTAGCACCATCCACCCATTTGCATCCTTTGGATCACAAGCCTTTGGGGTTCCTTCCCACCACCAACACCTGAGCAGAGAACCATGTTTTCTCCCCAGGTACAGGCATACAGCACCGTGAGCTAAGAGGTTGCACCCATATTCTGGAGAGTAAAAGTTGGTCCCCGTTGAACATAAGGGATGCTTGGGGGAATTAACAGCAGGAAAATTTGCCCATTCATCTAGATAACTTAATCAAGGTGCAGTGAACATTAACTTGGTTATTTCCTAAATTCCTACAGGTCTTCTAACTGCCAGAGGAAGAAAAGTGCCCAGCCTGACAGTCCTTCATGCAGCCCAACATACCAGTGGTATCTCTGATCTCTCAGTTCCATCATACTTCTTAACTGCTGGTCACCTGCTTGAATGTGTTGCACAACACACCGGCTAGCCAGAAAAGGAAAATATGAATCCAGCTACATAAAAGACAAAAGATATCAAAGGCCTGTGGAACAGCCAGGGCAGAAAATGGCTGTTTCTTCAACCTTTTGTGGGCCTCCTGTGGCAGTTCATAGCACTGTCATGTTTTGGGATGGAGGGATTTCTGCTCCTAATCCCTTGTGCTATTCATTTAACTGCTACACAAAACACACTGCTACATGTTCAGGAACAGATGATGGCAAAGTGGTATACATGTTTTTTTAGATATGTATGTGTATATGTATATTATATATACATATGTTTAAAAATCAATACAAGAATATTGCTGTGGGTTATCTACTTCAAAGATCGATACAAAATGCCAGTTATTAAATATCAGGTACTGCTGTTATAGAAGAAACACTTGTCAAAAGCCCTTACGTAGCTCAGTGGCACTATTGAGAAAATGAGTGTCTATATCGTGGGGTGACAGACTCTGATTGCAAATGGTTGTTGGTGTGAGAAGGTATTTCAGATGTATCAGACTGTGGGCTGGGTTCACAACAGATATAAACTCATACCCAATACACACATTTAAGTAAATTTGCACCAGCTTTCACCCTGTTGCCTCTAAAGCGTATGTGTCTTTAAGCACAGCTCCAAAGTTGTCATTACAGTGATTGCTTCAGGCATTCAGAAACTCAGAGATGATAAGACATCTTGTTAATGATGACTGTCCGTAAAGGTGTGCTACATGCAGGACTTCAGCCCAGAGGAGTCCCCGGGAGCTGCAGCATGGATGCAGCCTGAGGGAGCAGATGGGCGTGCATGTGAGAATGCCAACAACACATACGCACAGCAACGCACAACACACACGCAGCAACACACACCACACACAGAGCAACACACCACAACACGCAGCAGCCTCAGAGGGCTGATGTCCTGTTGCGCGCTGAGGCAATGTGGTCATGCAGCAGATTTGAGCAGGACAGGGTGATGCACGCCATGGCCACATGTGGCACAGCTGTTACAGCCGTAAACTTGGACAGCAACTATGAATGTCTCCTGTAAGCTGGTGAAATGCCTTTCATCACTTCATTTTCAAACCCACAAAGGTAATTCCCATCGCAGGAGTCCAGCTGATGTTAATGGCAGCCACACGCCTTAAACGTCCCTGCACGGCGCCTTGAAAGTTCAGTTGGCAATTTGTTGGACTTCCCCCAGCTTTCTTTACTTACTTACCTGGGAGACAAGGAGGAGCTGACCAGAAAGGCAGGAGTTTAAAAACAAAGACAGTCTATTATATCCCATCAGGTCTCCATCACCTGCTCGACTTTCCCGTATAGCGTGTGGGTCCCCGTGGGGCTCTCGTGTCATTACAGCCAGTTACTCCCATGAGCCACCACCCTCCCCTCAGGGAAGTGGTTGTGAGGTTAAAATTTAGAAGGTGGTTCTCTGCAGCTAAAAAACGTGCGGTTTTACCCTAACCGTAAAATATCTCAAATCGTTGGGATTAGTCCTTTTCTGCTTTCCCGTGTGCCTTCAATTAGCCGCATGAAAGCGAACCCACGGCTTTAGGACCGAAAATAGCTGGAGCGAAGTGACGCAGGCTTCGCCCGAGATGAAAGAGCGGCTTCCAGAAGCCTAATTAAAAGCAACTGAGAAACCAGTACTTGATACAGCCTCTACTCACCTGAAAAAATAAACGGAGAGCTGCAGCCAGGCTTCGGCGCGGCGTTGTGGGAAAGCGGCTGGAGGGTTTCGCCCGGGTCACGGGAAGGCCCAGCTCTGCTGGAGCACAAAATCTTTCTGTTTCTGCCTGCCCCAAGTCAGGGGGAGGTCAGCCAGCCAGCCGAGGCCACTGCCACACCGGCGGTCCTTCTCCCTACCTTGGGCGAAAGGACGGCAGCATCCGCCACTGCGACAGCCCCCCATTGCCCCTCTCCCTCCTGCGTGTTCCGGACGTGGGTTAAGGGAGCAAAAGAGCTTCAGGCAGGTTTTCCACATTTTCCTGCGAAGCTGTGCTCGTAAGCAACCCTATTCCTGCTGTAAAATGGCATATGGATATAGCTGTCATTTAGAAAACAGCCGGGCAAGCTGATAAGCTACTGGAAAATCCCATTTCTCTTTTAAATGTCACTGTCATCAGGGTCATCCCTGTGAAGCCCTGCTCTGTCCCTATGAGTTGCCACTGGTTTTGTCAATTTTGTTCTTCAGTTGGACACATTTTTTTCCATCAAATACCCCTCTTTTAGCTCACCTGTACTCAAAATTATAGGGGCAGGGGTAGTGCAAAAAGTCCTGCAGGAAGGTTTAACCACAGCTTAAATGTACTTGCTGTGGCCATGGTCCAGATCCTTGGTGTTTGGTCTATTTCCTGATTTTGGTGAAGGAACTTGGCTGGGAAAAAAAAGCCCCTCCACAGGATGTGAGAGAGATTCACAATACTGATTTGACACTCTCAAACTAAAATAGCTCAGTTTTTCTTCTGAAAATAAAAATATTTCAAGATATAATTTACTGAAATTAAATTTTAATTGGCAAGGCAATCCAGGAAATGAAATACCTTGAATAAAATACTTGTTTCACAATGAAATTTTTATCTTGATAAAGTGGGAAAATATTATTTGCAGGATAAGGTGAAAATGATGAAAGAATTACTGTGTTTTTACCAATGACCTGAAAAATCAAATAGCTTTATGGTTCCATGTTAACTAGGATTGCTATATCTGCACTAACATAGGTATGAATCAACAAGTTATACTTTAATGTAAAGAAGTGAGCAGCTGTTTGTAATATGCAGTTATCATCCTACAACACAGCACAGTTTGAATAGATTTTAAATTCGGGGAGGTAAAACTGGAAGCAGCAGAAGAGAAGGGAGCAAGACAAAACAACATGCTGTCACGTTTATTTGCCATGAACTTTTCTCATTCTTAGATGAAACATTTGGTTTTGGTCAGAAATATTAATGTTTTTTGTTAATTTTCATCTTTGGGAAAAGAGTGGCCAGTTAATCCCTACAGCACACTTCTGTACGTTTCACAGGTAGTCTGAATTAGGAGCTGAGAAGCTGTCAGGAAACCCCACTAGAAGCAGCAGTATGCAGCAAAGAAAAACACAGTGTGCACAATTTAAGCCTGATTTAAAATCTGATAAAGTCGACAGAAGTCGCTCAGAAGTTGTAGCTCAGACCCCTGGACCTCTGTACCACAGTGCACTGAAAGGGATCACCACACGTGGCACAGAGGTTTCTTAAATTATATAGCGAGGTGAGACACAAAATGTCTTTCTCTTGTAACAGGACAGATCAAATAGCTTGAACGGAATTAAAACCCAGGCAGGCAATCGGCAATTTTTGCAGTAGGGATTTTCTGTAGCGTTCCCTGTAAACTACTGCTTAAACTATAGGTTAATGGGAAAGGGCCTTTTTGATCCATATATTCTTCTTCACGCCCAGTGGGAACAGATGTATGTGTGATCTGTGACTACAGTGCATATTCTGATGGAGCTGTGAACTCAAAATCGAGAGAAAAAGGAAATGTTTAAAGAAACACAACCCCAAAAAACCAAACCAAGCAAAACCCAGAAAAGAAGTGTTGAGGGTTTTGAGAAACACTTTGGGAGGGGGGCGAGGAGGGAACCAGCAAACACTGAAAACTCAGTAATAAAATCATAGGTACATATGTGACTAGGGCAGCTTAAGAGACTGAAGAATAGAGGTAATTAATTCACACCGAAGGAAACACAGTCATATGGAGGCAAAGCTTGACAGAAAGCACTTCTGTATTTTATGAGGCTCTGTGAGGAACTCTTTTCCTTAGAAATCGTTGGAGTAACATATTCTCCTTTCTTGAGTTAGCTGAAGTGTGAAACATTATCCTGAAAGCTGTTTATTTATGAGCCCTCCGCAAGGCACGTAGAATTCTCAAGGACAAATCTCTCAGTTTCTTGTAAAAATATTTGAAAAGCATTTAAGAGGCCTCACTGCACCTCTGAATCCACCACTACTGACTCAACAGCCGTACTTACGGGGCAGGATCATCTTGGGGGCTCCTTTGAAGAGTCACACCAGAGACGTGGTTTCTTTGCCTGCTTTTTTCTGCGCAGCACTCAACACAAAATGGGCTCAGCCTATGCAGTGAAGTCTGAAATTAGCATAGGGCATTAGACTTTCAATTTTAAAGTCTAACTTTCATGTTTACGGCTATCATTTCTAGAAGCATGCCCAGGAATAAAGTACACCTGGTCCTCAGTAGGATCAGGCAAGACTGACAAACAGAATTATGAAGGGATAGTCTTACAGATTTTTCTTGAGGCAATTACTTTTTTTCTTAGTAAAAAAAAATGGATTAGCTACTGAAAGGTTTCATTGTGAATTATCCAGCTTTTCAGGAGAAGTTCTCTAGAAAACTAATAATTTCAGTTAGTACTCAAATTTGAAATAATGTTTGTGTTCAAATGTGAGTAATTTAAATGCTTTTATTTCTAACATATTAGGACATTTAAATGATAAATTTAATTACATTCCTCAGTGAGAATTTTTAAAATGCTTTTTACTCTTGACATCAGGAAAAAGCCTGCTTTGCTATTTCTGTGTTGTTCTTTACATCAATGTGTGAGGTACGAGTGAGGGGTTATATGAGGGAGGGGTGAGGTGTGAAAAGAAACTTTTGTGCATGATGGGGAGAGATAAATAAATGGATATGTGATGAGGCACGTGTTTAAAAGGTAAAGTTTCTTAGGAAGAAAAAATTGCTAATAATTCTGTAAGGCAGGTGCTAGTAGTCTTAATGTTTTAAAAATATGTGTAGAAATTCAGGTAAGGAAGAAGCTGTATCATCTATACTTTCTGAATTGCATTACAAAAAAAAATGTTATCATTGCCCAACAAACTTATATCTTCTGGTTTGCAAATTTGGAGATCAATATACATGCTTTGTAATATAGCTGCCACTTGAGTGTTTTCCAGTCCTTTGATAGCAGTACTAGTAGAACCACACCACTGCATTTCAACTCTGAGGTGCTAGTTAGCTTAATGTAATTGCCATTCTTTAACAAATTTTAACAGATTTTTTGGCATGTTAATCCGTCATCAGCTTTTTCTAAAGAAGTATTGTCATTTGCTTATGAAGTGTCACTGCACGTTTTGAAAAATAAAAATTCATATGAGAGCAAAAGGTCCTATTCAATGTTCTTAACATACTTGTGAGACAAAGTTCACATTGATCTCAGCTGCAGTCAACAGATTTTTCTGTGCAAAGCATAAGAAAGGGGATCTGAATAGGATCCAGAAAAGTAACTTATAATAGTATAAATGCCCTTAAAACTCCAGGCCTTCTGTGAAGAAGTGGTGGATGGATGGCTCTTCTGCTCTCTTTCTTTGCTTCTCCAGACCTGTGGCTACCCATGCACAGACCCTGATTTTCAGAAGCACTAAAAACCATCTATCACAGCAGAGATCAGCACCAGATTTCAGTGCTCAGTAGCATCTCCAGACTGGAAACTTCCAGGACATTCATTCCAGTGAAATTATTAACTTTGAGTGACTACAGACCAGGCCTGTCTGGAGGAGCAGAATTTATGTGAGGACAACCAATTAACCACGGGATTTCTCTGCGCTGGTAGGGACAGTGTGGTCAGGACCTCTCTGTTGGCTACTTGCTGGGGAGCTGGCAGTGCTGAGAACAGCGGAAAGGGATGGAGGAATGGTTCAGTGTGGGGGGAACAGGAGACAGGACCTAAAGAGGGGAGAGGTAGAACTAAACAGCCCAAGTGAGCTAACTGATGTTGTTCTTCTGCATTTGGAGGCCATTGGTGCAGCAGGGAACAAGCATACCTGCCTCTCGCCTGGCCATTCACAGCCCCACCGCCTGCACAGGTGTAGCTAGGAAAGAGAGGAGCATGCCACCTATGCCTTGGTCTACCCAATTTAACACTAAAAGGGGGCACAGGGTGCTGTGTTTCCAAGACCAATAAAAGATACGTTCCCCATTTGTTTTATTCCTCACAACTTGATCTGGGTAGAAGCAGCCTGGTGGCAGCATGAAGATCTTGCTTTTGATTACATGCTGGGGTGTCAAGATTAAGCTGTATTTTTCATAGCCTAGTCTTAATTCTCTGAATTAGGATCCAAACATGAAAAGATTATTTTTTTTTTCAACTCACCTCTTACATCCTTCCTCCCCAGTGTCTTCTCCACTAAGGAAAAACAGGAGAGAAATTTACCCCTCCCAGGAGTCAACTTATTCATTACAGGCCTCAGCATGGGGGGAAAAACTGAAGTTAAAATTTAATTTTAAAGTCAGTAAATTAAGCCACTAAATTATCTTCTTAAAATGAGCCTAGTAATCCAAGAGGGAAAATCTCTCTCTCTAGGCTTAATTGAGAAAACAATTAGATCTAGATAAAGCCAGCTCTTGCCGTACGACACAGTCCAGAGTACACTGAAAGAAACCAAATCCTCAAAAGCAGAAACGCAACAAGATCATTATAAAAAGTGTCTTTTCCAGGTTTCCCTGGCATTCCTCTGGGAGCTCTTGCAACTGCCATGTGGAGCTTCATAAAAGATGGAGCAAACCGCCGGTGCCTGTACCATGGGCTGGGACCTCCTGAGCAAAACCCTGGTTTGCTCAAGGCAGAGCCCTGGGACAGAGGTGAGTGTCCCCTATGGGCACTGCACTCGCCCTGTCATGGTGCTTACAAATAAATCAGCTTCACTGGCTGAGGAGCTGGGCAGAGCAGGGAGAAGTTCCTATGTGGTAGGGACTCCTAAAAATCAATTTGAGGTCCCTGCTCTTCTGCTGGGGTCAGGATTTGGCTTTGGTGCCAGGGTGTGTATGTCTTTTGGGGCTACCCAAGAGCTGAAAACATCAAGTGAGCACTGGAGTGGAAAATTAGTTGTGAAGCTTTTTTTTTTTTTTTTCCTAAAATCCTTCAATTATTCATGCTTCCTGTAGGTTTGCCTGGTGCTACCCGTTGGAGGAACTCCCCAGGCCAGTCTGGGAGCAGGGACTGTTGTTCCAGCTGGGCCTGGTGGCCGCGGGCAGCCGGTCCCTGCAACAAACCAGCGATTGTTCAGTGGCCCTGGGGGCCCCAGGGAGCCTCCATTCCCCCCCCCCCAGGCAGGGGATCGGTGGAGCAGGGCAGGGAGCTCCTGCAGCCTGGTCTAACATCGGTGCCTTCGGTCACACCATGTAACTGCCCTGCCTGCACTCATTGTTAGTCATCCTCATTTCTTTTTTCCCATCTGACAAGCCTCCTTTTTTCACTTTGCTTTTGAAAACTGATTGAGTTTGGTTTTAATACAATGAAATAAAATAGCTGCCTCCTTATCTGTTCACTTTGAACAGCTCTAGAGACATCACCGGTGAGTGCAGCCCTAGGAGGAATTTACTTCCCCTCTCTCTCTTCCAGCGACAGAACAGAGCCACCGCATGCACCTTTCCGTATGGCTTTTATCCAGTAAACTGGCAGCACAGAATACTTTTGGTCATTGTCCTTACTAACCATACATCTCAACTGTCATTTTGTATGTCAGCATGATGATATTTTCCAGGAAACTGTGACTCCCTCCCACCCCCCTAAAAAAGAACTACAGCCAAACAACTACACGGCAATCATCAATATGTTAATAGGTATGTGCATAAACTGCACATGTGTATTTGTGAGAAAGGCAGAGTCTGGAGGGGTCGAGGAAAGAATTAAATACCATACATGCCTATAGCAACAAGACACTTCTATCTTAATGCACAGTCAAGATCTTTGGAGAATATAAGTAGCTTAAATTTCAACAAAAGAGCAAAAGTTTGTTTACTTGCAAAGCAGATCGCAAGTAGTACATGCGAGACTTCTTATGTTTATCTTTTATGTTCACCGGTTAGGAAATTCTTCTTTCTTCTTGAGCTGAAGGAAGTGGTCTGCAGGGAATAAAAGGCATCTCTTTCAAGCTATGCAAAGTCTAGTGCATTTTGCGAAGAAAGGTAGTTCTTCCAAAAATCACTTCATACTTTCTCATTGCTGCCTGCTGGAATGACTATCGCATAGGCCAACTGGCAACTATTCATGTGCATTCTTAATTCAGTGGGGAGTGAAACAAGGAAAACATTTTTATAAGACTGTTTAAAAATTATATGCGAGGGAAACAATTAAAAAAATGTGCAGCCATTTTCTTGATGGTGCAGAAATGCCATATCCAATGTCCAATTCAAATGGGCCAATTTTCTCTAACTAGATTTATGTAGCAAAACCTGCCAGACAGACAGAAAGCTAAATAGTGAAGTGTTTCATTTTAATGTAACTTTATTTTAACAATAATGTCAGAAATACCCAGACAGGTTTATAGTGCACGAGTTATACTATTCCACTACTTCTCTTCCGGCTGCCCCAAAATGATAGTCAGGTTCTTGTACACCTCTTGAAAAAAAATGGTTAGTGGGTATCTGGTTGGAACCGGTCTGGATTTAAAATCTTCCAAGCCTTCTTAGGATCCCAGTTTTCAGCCTTAACCCCTCAAATGCCGTGCCTTTAGGCATATTCAGGCCACAACTACCACTAACTTTAAGGGGCTCTTTATCGCTTCAATTTATGTATCTCACAGACTATTTCCACTGTAGGTCTGTCTATGCTTAATTTTTGTAGCATTTTGACAATGCAAAGATGACAGTAGAAAGAGGTCAGTGCCATTAAAAAAGCATCAGAAAATGCCTTTTGTTTGAATTCAGGTATGATGAGAAACTTCTGCACCTCTAACCTGCTCCAGCCTGTGCTACACCTCACTCTGTGAACTTCGTGTAAGTGCTTGTGGGAACAGCTATATTTTCTGATATATTTAGCTTTCTTCTATGGGGGAAAGTGTTCAAAATGTAATGAAAAAAATCATTGTTTAATTGCAATAAGACTGCCAAGTCAGGTTGCCTTATAACACACATAGGAAGTCAGGCTAAAATGGCAACGGTGTTCCCTTTTGGCTCTAAAATCTGTAATCTATAAATGTGCCTGTGCCCTGATTCACAGCATGGAGATGGGATCTGTTGGACTGGGAGAGGCTGCAGCCCCCACTCGCCCTTTATGGTGCAGATGGCTAAACTGCTTGTGAAGGAGCTGCTGAACAGCTGTGCTTTACAACACAGTATTTTAAGGTAAACCATCACTCTTTGCCTTTCAATGACTCTCTAAAAATTGCAGCGACTCAGGGGTTTGCTCATGTGAGATGAATCATCCCCACACATCGGACAGGGAAAACATGCAGGGACTATTTTCTTCTCAGCTGCAACAGCCATGCCAGTCCTTCACAAATCAGAGCCCCAAGGCTAACTAATTAAACTTTCAGATGTAGCTTACAGGGTAAATATGTAGGTGTTCCTTAACAGCTTCTTTGAATGACACACATCCCTGAGTGTGGAAAAAAATCTTTTGCCCAATATGCAGTAGTAGGTAACTCCAGATAAGCTGATAGTACTCAAAGAGCAAGCCTATGTTTTTGGTTGGTGCTTTCATGTAAAACTTCAGCACAGAAGAGAGGGGATGCAAAGTAAAGGGTAAGGGAAAAAAATACATACAAATATATGTATTTTAAGTCAAAGCAACAAGAAGAATGGACTGAAGCATGGGTAAGCGTTAGGAACTGGATAAAATTTGCACATCCCTTGCACATCTTTTGCATGCCTTTCACAAAGAACGTAGGTGAGGTTGGGATGCTCCGGTTCCTGGTGTGTGTCAGGTGGTTGTAGATGAGGTTCTTACCCTTCCTGCAAAATGGAGATAAATAGTTCAGTATCTCACCCAAACATAGTTTGATTTAGTTTATTCGTATATATAAAGCAGTTAAATTCTTGGATGGTCTCCAGAATTGTTTTGCAGAGCTCTACAGCAAAATAACTCTTTCTGAGCATGTTCTCACATAACCAGGAGACGAAAGTTGCTGTTTGGTTGTGCAGCTTATCCAAGTCAGTGGAGCAAATCAAACATTTGTGAAAATCAACTGCTTTTGAGGAAAGAGGGACCTACACTGTAATAAATGTCTCTAGAAGTGATAGGATGGTATTTTCTGCTGCAATCAGTAAACAAAATACATAATAATAATACAACACAAAATTCTTTCTACTTTTCTTCTCTTTCATAACTTAAAATTTGTTGGCTTTGCAACAGAGGATTTTCTGTTGTAATATTGTTTGATAACATAGAAATATTATATTATCCATTGCCCTTTTGCTACACTTGTATGGCAAAAAAATGTTAACATCATTCTGACTTTCTGGATATCTAATATTGTACAAATGGGTGATTTCTTCCCAAAACTCACTTCTGATTTACTTCATACCTTCTAAATATTGTAAATCACTTGAACACTAACCCTATTTTAAAAAGTAATTATGCTTGTGGTTAACTTTAAAGATCTATTTTAAAAAAAAAAAACAAACCTCTGCAGATTTCTGGGGGAAAAAAAAATTAAAGTACATTTTCTAAGCACTTCCTGGAATTAAAACTATTCAAAGAACGTCAGGATAATACTACTGACTGCATGTATAACTCCATAGAATAAGTAAATATGTTTGTCTTTTTTTCTGCTCTTATCCTGTATCCTGCCATTTTCAGCATCTTTCTGACATATTAAATTAAACCAGATCTTTTCTTTACCTATCTTTGATTTTATTAAACAAAATATTTATACAAAATATAAAATATATATTTATAGTTCTAAATTTACAGAATTACACATAAGAATCATGTGATTTATAAAAAGCAAAAGACAAACAGCACAAGATTTTGTAGAGAGAAAACTTAGAAACCAGGACCTCTAAAAAAAGACTTTATTCCAACCTGTTTTTTTCATCTCCTTCATTTTTAAGGTATGTTTCTTCTGCAGTTTTGACATTTGCTACTTCTATGTGCTTTTTATGTCTGTGATCTATTTCAGCCAGTTTAAATCTGATTTTTTTTTTTCTTGGTACTTTAAATATTTTGCTTTTATTGTTAGATTGTGGCTGTTGGAAAATATTTGGTGGAAAGAAAGATGAGAAAGTTAAAGAGGAAAAGCATACATCATTGTAAAATAGCTTACTGAAAAAACAATGAAGTACTGAGATTTTGGGTTTTAAATGAGTTCTGCCTTCTTAATTTAGCTGAGAAAATAGAAAGGAGTTAGGAAAAATTGTTCTGAACTGATCTGAGCATTAGGGAGGGTTTTGAGAGAGGCCAGGTGACAAATTGTGGTTGGTGGCTTTGTGTCAGCTGCAGCACAAAGACCAAATGAGCCACCCTGTGTTACTCTGCTACAGTGATCCCCAGCTCCTGCAGGGACAGGGGCATCAACTCATTTCTAGGGCTTTACACTTTACACTGTATCCTCAGCCTGCCCATGCTGAACAATGCTCCGATGCTCCCTCTGCTGCTCTTCAGCCAGTGACATTTTGTCCAGTGATTTAGAAGGCAAAAATCCCTGAACCTGATGGCCTTCTCTTTGATCTGCCTCTTCCCTAAAGATCGTATGGAGGGGGCCGAGAAACACTGCAGATGTTAACTCGATGGTGACCTTGTTGCCCTGGCTGGGGCAGGCTGGCTTTGCTGCCCTGTATGACCTTTGTCAACTTAGAAAGGGCCATGCTGTGTGCACGGCCACCTAAACAAGGCCAGTGTGGGTGGAGGGAAACATCCCACCGGTAGAAGTTAAGCGTGTTTTCTTTTTTGATTGTTCCCATTCTTTTCTGTGATTCGCAGCCTAGAGAAACACTGCAAGAATGAGGAGAATTTTGGTAGGTCGGGTGCAAAGGCAAGGCAGGATGTCAGAGGTGGATGAAAGATAAGTTCCTTTCACTTAGAGTTTGGGAAAGTTGGACTGGCAGTTTTAGGAACAACTAGATGGAGGTATTCAGGGCAGAAAGTGGGGAAATCAGCTATCAGTTTTGTACCACCCAGTTGCAAAGGTTTTTGTTATGACTCTTGCCATTCCAGTGATCAATGCCTTACTCCCATCTGTAGAAATGCGAGTGATGAGATGCTAGAAGAGTGGACTGGTGGGAACAGAGATGCCAGAACCACATTCTAAGTGGGTACGCTATGGGCATGCCTTCATCCACGTCCTGCCTCGGTGTCTCAGACCTGGGTGACTCCATGCCAAGTAAAGGCAGGTGAGTGGAAGAGAACCATGACATACATAATGCCGTGGATTCAGTCAGCCTGATGACAGGCTCAAAGGGACATCCCCAACAACATAAAGAGTTATATGGCCATGAGCAGTCTTTTGTGGTTATTTTTGTTGTGTTTTTTTTTTTTTTTAAAAGTAAAGCCACACCCTGAAGAGATGGGGCAGGCACTGTCTGAAAACCCTGTCTGTGTGTTTGTCTGACAGAGTGGGTCAGTGACCTTCCTCATGGTATCAGAACAGTCACAGAAGTGAATTTCCACAGTGGTCCCCAAATGCCAACAGAGATGTCTCATGGTATTGCATTTATGAGGCTGGGCATCCCACAAAGATGGCAGAGTCTCCACCTGATAGAAGGCTGCTGTAGGAAACCCCATACAGCCATGAAGACAATGAGAAGAGGTCCCTCAGATGTTCTCAAGTGCCTGACGGGCCTAGAATCAGCTGAAGGAGACACCCAAATATTCTGTGGCTTTCCATCTCCATCAGCCTGCCTAAGATTGTGACACTCACAAAAATCATCCCCAAACAAGATGGGTCTTGATGGACAGAAATACTTTGGCTCTATCATTCAGTTCCTCCTTTGGTTTGTGGCCAGTGGTCCTCTCAGCATCCTTCACGCCTCTTCCTTTGTTCAGAGCTCAATCATGCAATTGGGAACTGCACCATTTGTATGCTATGCAGAAACGTTGTGGGTGCCCCATGGGAGCACCC
Organism: Scopus umbretta; assembly: GCA_013400535.1. Lineage (NCBI taxonomy): Eukaryota > Metazoa > Chordata > Aves > Pelecaniformes > Scopidae > Scopus > Scopus umbretta. The sequence continues at coordinate 9,476 of VZTL01073557.1, read as the reverse complement.
ACAATAGCAAGGTATGATATTTTCATTACATAGCACTTTAAATAAAAGGGACTGTAATAAATTACGAGGACACTTTCAAAAATTAATTCTTCTCAGACTTCAGGTACACAGATGGAGCATACAAATGAAGTACCTTTCTTGAGAATCCCAAAGAGCACATGAATTAGCATGTTAAATATTGGCTATTAATATTGGAGCAAATGGGTATCACATGGCTTTTTTCACTTTCTTGATCTTTCATATCAGAAAGCAGCCAGTTTTCTTGCGCTGTAGGTAAGGTTTAGGAGAGGGAACTGGTACAGCCGGTCAACTTTTGTTTTTTAAAAGATGTTAACATATAGAACATTCTAAGGGAAATTCAGTAATTTTTTCCTCAGGAATGACACCCTTCTCTGCAAGAAGCTGTACAGATGATTTGTATTTTTATAGCATTTTAGTTTTGGAAAATATGGAGAAATCCTTATGAAAAACTCCAACAGTATCATTCTTTTTATTCTTTCAGTCGGATCTAGGTTAGGGAGTTGCTTTGACGCAATTTAAAAATATCTCTGTGAGGATTATTATTATATACAAAAGGGCTTGTTTTATTTAGGTTAAGGTAAGACTACCTACATTTAGACGGCATGACAAGTATGTATCAGAAATGTAGTTTCTTAGTGTCCATGGCAGGTAAAGCTTCTAAGAAAATGAGATGTAAGTGAAGCCACTGCAAGGAAAAATGCACAACAAAGCAAAATATAACAAAATGGAAAAAAGGGACTTGGAAAATAGATAATAGATCAAACAGAAAATGTCCCATGTTTTGTCCTGAAGGCTTCTCAAGTAAAGCATGGGTGAATGAAAGGGTGAAGAGTTACAGAGTATGCTTGTATGGTATCTTCTGTCCAGCAGGTTCCCAGAGCGTTTTACAGAGCATCTCGCATGAGCAGGAGACACCACTGGAATGTCAAAAATTTATAGGTAATAAAATGTGTTGCTAGTATGGAGTTAATTAGACATGCCACTGGTCTTTCTTTGGGGCCAGAAGCCTCTTAAATTCTTTAATTTCTAAGCTTGCCTGAGAGTCTTCCCCATAAGCCATGAAAGACACCAGCTGTGAGGACATGATTATATGCTGCGCTGGGAAATGATGTCAGAAGTGTGCATTGTTTCAAACTTTATAGCATCCCAGGAGCTAATCACCTAAGCTGTATCTTGCCACTGGAAGGGACTGTACCCAGGGTCAGGAGGACTTGGGTTGCTCAGGCGCTGAAGCAGCCCTTGCTGGAGGTCCAGGTGAGGCTTCACTGTCTAAAAGTGGGGGCAAGTCTGGTATTGGTACAAAGACAGCTGGAAACTGTGAGATGGTGAACAACACAAAAAGTCCCTTCCCCTCAGACAGCAACTTAAATTGCTTTTCTAAGAAGGGCGATGCCGTCAAACAGCTTTTTGCAGCCAGGTCTCCTTGCCAGCCTACAATGCCCAAGAAGAAAGGTGTGGAGAACCGGCAGCAGCCTCTGCAACTAATTTGCAGGGACACAGGAAGATATGTGACAGGCAGGGTTGAGAAGAGTTCATCTCCCCGCTTTCTTTCTCTTTTTTTTTCTTTTTACATCAGAACACATGCGGAGAAATATCTGATTGCACTAATAGCTTTATTACTTTTAGCATGTACTCACTTAGCCAAACAGGTGAAACTGATTTGTGCCAGGTTTTTACGAGCCCAAGGGCCAAGCAAGGAAAACGGGAGTTTTGTGTGACAGGGTCCAGCTTCTTCTGGTTCTCATCCCAGTTTGAAATTTGTGAGAAAATTCAATTTGAGCAAAGCACCCTTTTCAACTCTGAGACAAGCTCGCGGCCACCTGAATCAAAACCAGATGTACTTATCAGGCCTAAAGATAACAAATAGCAGCTTGAGATCCTGTCAGCAGAGGACCACCAGAGCAAGGGCTACAAAACTCGCTTGCCTCATGAAATTCTAGCAC
>VZTL01073550.1:0-19411 GCA_013400535.1 Scopus umbretta | reverse complement strand
TTCTGAAACACCTTGCTTTTTCCGTAGTGAGAATGTCTTTAAGAATCATACATTACTATTCTCTTCCTTTAATCATCTTTCATTGCTGAGGCTTCCAAATATGTAAGTGTAGAAATGGCCACTATGATGTATATGTATCTTCTAAGCTATAGGTGGCACTACATCAGCAGGCACTTTTGGTTATTACTGATTCGCAGTGGATTTCAATAGTTATTTAGAAGTGAAAGTGCTTATCAGGTCAATGAACATTCACAGCCCTAATGAACTCTCATTAAAATATCTTTCATTTCCCAGGGCCCTAGATCATTGCAAGTCTCCAGGATGAGTTTTTCAGTTGTTTCCAAAGCAGGTGGGATACGGAGACATTATTTTTGCTGCTTCTCTCTTTTTGTGGTACTCTCATGCCTTCTGGCAATTTGCACAGTTACAAAAGCACAGAAGACCCCACTGGACCCAGCATATGTGGTATCTGTTTCTCTGGGGTCCACAACAGAATCTGAGAGAAGCAAGAGAGGACAAATTCCAGCAGTCTAAACGATGGCTGTCACTATAATATAGTGAATTATATTTTAGGCCCTTTTCATCTCTCCCAAATGCACCCTGCTAGTGAGGGGTTTCACAGCCCCTCTTTAGATATACTTACACAGTCCCTAGACTAGATCACTGGGCTACAGCCTCTGTTTTTCACCTGTGAAAAAGCAGCAAATCCAGATGTATTTGGCTCCTGCAAGGCCGCTTCTTCAAAAGAGAGCATTATTTATTCATTGCAGAGTACAGAGCATTCTGAGAAGGGAGATAAAACAGCAGAAGACCTATTTCTGAATCTTGCTTATTCCTGTGAGTTTTGTTAACTTTTTTTTTTGGAGTGGACACCCCCTTCCTAGCCTGGGAGTACAGGCAGTTGCTACTTCCCCTACTTTCACTGCCTCCCTGCAGCACTTTCATATCTAAATACTCCCCACACCACACTTCTTTAGCCAGGGATTTATCTTTTCTAAACAATTTAATTTTATTTTTCTCTTAGGCTTTGGTCAGGGCAAATACACCTGTTAGCCTGACTGGAGACAAGCAGGTGCCTGTCTCGCAGTTAATAGCTCCCTGCCTTCTTCCATGTTGCTTGGCATTTCTCTGGAGATAGCTCATCTCTGTCATTGTTTTGTTTCTAGCTTGGTTTTTCCCTAGCAGCCTCTTTGATTTAATTCTCTATAGTCAGGTGGAATAATATCAAGCTAGTAAATGTAGGTACATACCACATTCAGAAAAAATAATACTTCTATCTCCCTCATTAGCCTCAGAGGAGTTTATGACTCAGAAGATAAAGGAAGTAGGAAGCATTTACAATAGAATTGTGTTCCAGGAGGGGATCGTAAGGCAGGATTTTTGTTAAGATAGGGACCTGCTATCCCCTACATATCTCACTGGTATGTGTACCGCTACTGACGGGACAAGTGAGTCTTATATTTCATCTCCCTCTCACTTCAGATTCTGCACTCCTGCACCCATTCTCAAATGTCCATACCAAGCTGTTCTCTACAGCCATGAGTAGTATTTTGCTCACCTTTACTCCTTGGTTTCATGCCTTCATCATGTGAAGCTGTTTCCATCACGTTCACTGCTATAACCAGTAACAAAACCTGTCTAGGTGTCTATTCTGCCACAGCCAAGCCCACCGTGTCCACAGTCTCAACTTCCTCTGTCCACCAACCTTTCTTTCACATTAGCACTGCATTTGTTTTACACATTTTCCAGCATCTTTCCTGTAAGGGCTGCCCAGCTGATACTGACCAAGGAAGAATCTCATGACAGGTAGTGATCCTATGGTAGTGTGAGTCATTTAGAGGCTGGAAAAGTGCTAAAATATTGCATATCTTGTTACGTGCCAGCTTTTCTTCTGACATGCCCAGCCCCAGTCTCATTTGCTCCTGCATGTGTTCAGGAATCAAGTGTTTATTGTAACAGCATACAGCAGCCACTGAGCTGTGCAGTCACAAAGGTTAGAATTTGCCTGGACAGTGGGAAGTGTGCTCCATCTTCTTGCTGAAGCACTCGGAGTCACTAACCACTGGCTAGGGAAAGTACTCCTTCTTTTCCTTCTACCTACCCAATGAACACAAACACAATCCATTACTAAGATTTGCATCTCTGGCTGCTGTAGATGGACCTCTGTAAATAAATACTTTATTCACCACCCTACCCAAATATAGGTTTATGTTCTTAAAATCTGTATATATTGTGTTGCTATGGGGCTGCCCATTTCAGCACAATATATACAGAGATAAGTTCTTCACGGAAGTTGTGCTTCCACAACTGAATTCACTGCTGGTGAGCTTTCCCATAGTATAGAAACCATTTTGGAAATGTAGAATTCAGAAATATAAAAGCTTGAAGTGAAATCCACAGAGCCATGTTCTGGATTTAAACCCCTAAAGAGTACCTGGACAAGACTGGACACTTCAAATCAACAATATGATCAGAACAACAATCACCAGAGTCAGTTTACTGGGGCTTACATTGCTCTGGCTGGCTAATCTGAAATGCATAGAAGAGGAAAGTGTTTTATATTCCAGCAGCTAAGGGGCCCTGCTCTATGAAAAGCCAGCACCAGCCTGAACTCACAGCCTGAAATCTTCTTTCCATATTCAGATAGCTGTGTTAGAACCCTTTCAAAGAGCAGTGTTTCTTGCAAAGTGTCTTCACAGTGCAGCTTTCCTTTTCAGTGGCTAGAAGGACCTGCTTTAAAGAAGACGTGGATTTAATTCCCCTTCCATTGGCAGAGGTTCAAACCACTGTTTCCTCCTCTCGAGGGACGCCCTAATCAATGAGCAACCATCTGTTCAGGGTAAGGGGGGAGGGCTCGCTCCACTTCCCTTACTGGTGTCCCCCCACTACATAGGAAGAAGATGTCATGACTAATTGGGCTCAGTGGTTAAATCACTCACCTGAGAATGGGGGAGATTCTGATTCCTACTCCTGGTTCAAAGCTTGCTTCTGCAGTGTGTGTGTGTATATATATATATATGCATATTTATGCATATCAAATTAACACCCTGAAATCCTTCTATTATATTGACAATAGAACCAGTAGACAATAATCCAGTTTAAAAAATCCCAGTAAAAAAACAGTTTTTGACCAAAAAAATGCCACTTGTTTTTTTAAAGAAATTATGTTTGCACATACACAAAAAAGCCAAACATCGAAAGTAAAATGTCAGGTTTTGATTACTAAAAATGGAAACAAGATATTGTTTTTCAATTGAAAAGACAAAAAAGACTAAAATATTTTGCAAAGGTAAGTAAAATAATATTTTGTACGGAAAAAGTGTGTATGAGTGCAGGCCATATTTTTGTTAGAAATAGCATTACTTATTCAAGCTAATGTCAGAAAATTAACTGTGGTTTATCTTACAGAACATGGGATATGTGACATCCTAAAAACTGGGACACATTTTTTTTCTGCAAGAGACAACTGCAGAGTTGACATTCTGCCTATAAAGTTCCATAGATAAAACACTGAGAGGTGGCCAGCATAGGCTTTAAGCCATGATATGTGACTCTGTTTGGTAACTTCCTCCCAGAAAGACACTGGAGATGAAGTCCTTCATTTTGAAAGAATTATAGTTATTTTAACCAAAGAAAATGGCTCTAACTTTTGTAGGCTCTCTTGGTGATCTCATACCTCATTTCTATGTATTAACCTACCATAATGAGGTTTTATTAACCCTTTGGATAGCTGAGTGCCATGACTTTTTAGGTATCAGCTTGGACTGTCACATGGCTGACTTAGCACCAGTGAGCACTTCACAGCCACAGATTCATTTCCCTCAATTTGTTAAGTGGATAATTATAAAGGTTCACAAAAGAAATGACACGAGGGAAAGAGACAGCCACACTTCTGTCAGCAGCCCCATGAGGCCTGTACAAGTGTCGTTTGTAAAAAAGAGCACAAATTAAACAATGGCTATAATAAGATCTAGGGGCTGGTGGATAATGAAAGAAAACTTCCTATGTAGATGCAAAGCAGGCACTAAATGGGTTGTTTTTATGTTTGACAACAGGGCCCTTATGTAACTCTTCATGAATTCAGAGTCTGCCGTTAAGGTAATATTCTTGGACCAGACTAGATGGTAACAAGCTAAATAAAATGACTACTATTTATTTTGTGTCTGTGGCTGTGATTTCCAATTTCATTTCCATACTGTAGTATATCAATAAGATTATTTAAAGCAGAGTATGGCACATGCACTGTTTCCCAAATAAGAAGATATTTAAGAATTTGCTGGTAGATATAACTGCAGAATGAGCAGTGTTTTATTTTAAGAACAAATGCAATCGACGTGTTAACAAATCATTTGTTCTATCTACAGTCGTCAACTCCCTATTATGAATAGCTGAATTTAAACTAAAGAATAAATTTAAGCAGCAGCCTTTTCCTTTCCTGCAAGATTTATATACAGCAAATTGGACTTACTTTATTTTGTCGGTTTAAGTATTTAATGAAATTGAATGAAAGTCTTTTTTGTGCATGTGCTGTTTCTCCCCTTCACCATAATACAGCTACTCTCTATGCATAGTGTTTGCATCATTATGTAAGACATTTGCAAATATGTATGATGTGTTTGCCTATGGGAGAACCCCTCTTCTAATGTATTCATGAAAGATGAATTAACAGTGCTTTAGGTATGATAAAGAGATTCATAGTATAGTCTATTATAATGCTGATATTAAAAAGCAAGCTCATCATTTAATAAGAAAAATGTTAATCTTTTACAATCATGGCAATATGTTTTATTTCTGAGAATATCTTTCTTCCACCATTGTCTTCTCATTAGTTATAATTTTAATTTATCATTTGTATTAGGCTGATATCTAGATAATAGTCAGGACACCGTTGTGCTGACATTGTACAAAGACAGCATCCCTACCAGAAAGATCTTTATGTCTATTTTCTTTGTTTTAAGTTTCTTTCTTGTCTTGATCTTCCCCTTTTCTCCATAGTGTAGACCTCAAGCATATCTCCTCAAGGATGCTGATGTGATACTTTTGCCACAATTAAAAAAAAACCCCAAACCAACAACAAGTATGAAACAATTTTCTGCACGTGATGCAGTCCCTGGTTTTCTCCAGATCCCTGCATTTCAGGTGACAAAATTTAGACATTCTCTGGTCACCTGGTCAGATGCTAACAACCTGCCTGCAGGAAGCTGTGTTTCACAGTTACATTCTTCATTTATGCTTTGCTGGCAGATATACCGGTTTCTTTGGCTCTGTCTATGCTGTTGTATCAGCTGAGGTCTCAAAAGTTGCACTGCAGCCCAAACTACCCAGCTGTGTCCCCCCATGTTTATTCCTGTGCTGATCCTAGTCCAGAGCAGACCAACTGCCCTCCCTAGCAAGGATGCTCAGACCCAAGCTGGAAAATTACTTACATTCACAGTCACATAAGCAACCCAGAAGCAATTAGCTTGAGCTACTACTTCACTCTGAAGAGCAGAAACCAAATTTAGCAGAGCTACCAAACTACAACTCCTGTGGCATTTCATGGAGAAGTGCACTAGGACAGGGGAAAAGGACTATGAAGGAGGATTATACTGGGCAAGGACAGACAGAAATCCAAGAGATTGAATCCTTTGTCTGTTCTCAGACATGTAGGGTCCTTGCTTATTTATTCTTCCTTTTCTGAGTGTATCTCACTGTCATCTTCTGAAGGCTTGCTGCTACCACATCCTTATATCCATTCTTCTCATACTAGAACTCCAAATTTCTCATTCACTTATTTGTAATTTCTTGTAATCTGCACCAACTTCCTGCACATAATCCTGCAGGTTATGTGTAACAGTCAGTAAGAACATCCTCTATGAAAGTACCCTGCAGTTGAATATATTTTCCTATCAAAACAGAAGGATTTTGCAGAAACTGTTGATATCTGTGACATTTTTGTCATTAGTAGATATGGATTCACAGTCTGTAGCTGAGGAGATACCCAGATTCAGGACCCTGTACAGCAGTAGTCAAAGCGAAGTGTTTCATCCCACAGGCTTTTGAGACACTCTGCAGAAGGACCTAAGGTTTCTTATAGCACACCAGGGCACTAGCCAGTGTATTATTATGCATTCTGACCTTGGAGCTGTACTCTCAGGCTTTCTCATTTCCTATATTTCTGAAACACGAAAAACTTCTGTTTTCAACTGAATCATGAACACCTTTGTGAGTGTGTTTTCTTACTGCATTAGTTTCATTTATGACTGTTGTTTCAGAAAAGGGAGTGCATCATGCTTCATAAGCACATTGGCCCCAAACACACAAACAAAGAAGAAATAACAGAGGGTCATTGATTGCATTGCTTTCTTCATCTTCATCTTTTCCTGTTCAGTACCTGTTCCTCCCTATCTTCTGCTGGTTCCTGTTGCTCAGCTGTCTCAGACACATCATTATGTTGTCAATAACAGTCCTGGGTAATAAAGATAGAAAAACCTTACAATTTAGTTTGCCTTTCAGTTCCTGATCCTATCACCATTTCTGACAGCCATACCTGTGGTTTTTTGGACTTGATTGGAAAACCTTCCTCACTTGTCAAGTAAGGATACAATGGTAAAAATCTGAGCAACCTAATAGGTGTGTCTGACTTTTAAGGACCCAAGTCATCTTAACTCCTGCTAAAGCATGTTTGTTATAAGTGACGGTCATCTTTCCTTTAGAAGACAGGGTCAACATGATAGACCAGTGTGAGTTTAGATAAAGCTAACAAAGTTTTGCGTATTTTGTTTGGGTACACTGGGAAGGTTTTTCACCTGTTATTTTGTCAAATATTGAAAAGGAGCTAATGGAACTAATGGAATTACAGCCATAACCTAGAGGGGCAAATCTTTCTTTTTATGCTAGGGCAAAAAGGACCTAAGGAGNGCCTGGGGTTGTTGTGACCCAAGTGCAGGACCTGGCACTTGGCCTTGTTGGCCCTCATAGGCCTCGGCCCGCTGATCCCGCCTGTCCAGATCCCTCTGCAGAGCCTTCCTACCCTCGAGCAGACCAACACTCCTGTCCAACTTGGTGTCATCTGCAAACTTACTGAGCATGCACTCGGTCCCCTCATCCAGGTGACTGATAAAGATGTTAACCAGAACTGGCCCCAGTACAGAGACCTGGGGAATACCATTTGTGACTGGAATGATACCAAGTCTTGATTAACAGCTTACACTAACAAGATTTCCAGACTTATTCTGCAAAATAAAGTAAGGATCAGTATGTTATACAGAAAAAGGCACTAAGCCTCAGATTCCTAAATTTCTGAGTTACATTAGTAATAATTGATATCTTAAAAAAATGTATAGATGGATAGATATAGATGTAGACTGCAGGGAAATATATAGGCTATATATTATATGTGGCCTGATTCATGTGATTAAAATGCTTGCCACAAAGAAAGACAAAATCTTTATTGTATAGTGAAATCTGTATAATAAAACCCACATTCACCTTTAAAAACACCTTTAAATATGAATTGACATATAAACTGAACTCCAACAAGGCTGAGAGCTCACTGTACAGAACCGTAAGGGGAATCACCTGGCATGCCACAGCTATCAAAGAAAGTAATTCAGAACTGCATGCACAATGTCGCTATCACAGTTTCATGAGAATATCTAGTATGTGATATCTGCCTAACCATTTAGAAGTATAGTTACAACATCAACATACATGATTATTCTAAACAAATGCACAAATTTGACAAATAATTGCACAAACACTTCTGTACATTGTCCTGAGCCTCTATAGCATTAGGAATTTGGACCATGAGTTTTTTGCTTAAGTGAATATTCACTGCCCTAAGTTACATGGATTCATTTCAGTTCCCTATATACATTCAAAATAAATGAATTTGCATTTTTAAAGGGTAAAATATTTATCATCCAAATTAATAAATCTTTCATTAAAAATAAATTCTAAATGTTCTCTGGGTAGCATTTGAAACCATCATTAATGTAGTCTGTTTCAGTTTTGATTCTTTTTTTTTGTAATGTCTATCCTATCCATTTTAAATTTTAAGCATAACAATGTTTCCCGCACTATTTGAACCAAGCTATTATTAAGGGATTGAAGTTTTCTGGTGAATGAAGCAGCCCAACTGCTTTTCATGACAAAGTTGGTAATTAGAATGCCAGTTTAATGGTGAATCAGGCAGAAATATTCAAACCATGACAAATGACTTTAATAATACAGCTTGCAATGCTTGAACAGAAATAAATTTCACTTCTGAAACTCTCGCCTTTTTCTGCCTGCCTGGAAGATAAAACTGTCCAGGAGGTATTTTGTACCCTTTATTCAGTAAAGCTTTTACTAGAACTTAAGCAGTCCAAATAGCTTGCAAATGCAAAAACATCATTCAAGTTCTTATGATTTTTTTTTTCCTGAAGGTAGGCTGTGTTGAGAATTCTGTATAAGTTAAAGATTTATTTTTTTTACATTCTGCTTAACCACTACAAGTGTTTTATTGTTTTATCTCTGACTTGAAGCATTAGCAATAGTCTACACTGGCTTCAAAACTGAAAGCTAATTTCAGTGTTTGTCATAAGTTTGTTAAGACCACATGCATTCCACAGTTTGAAAAATTTCATTATTCTGTCCATGCTGGGGCTTCGTAATTGGATAGTAAGGATGTTCAAAGACTAATTTAGTGAATTGCACAATATTTTAAATGGAATTATGCAGGTTTATGGGGCCTCAGGGGATTGAGCTAGGAGCCTCTTGAGAAAATCTGTTTATCAGTAAATGATATTAGCAGCTTTCACCTAGCTTTTGTCTTCATTAAATTGCTGCTCTTCCAATTGAGGGTCACATCTGAGGACTGCTTTGATAATTTGTCATTATTGTCTTGTTTATTGGAGCATAAAGTTGATACAGCAAAGGTTGTGCAGTTTATATACAATGTGCAAAGAAGTTTTTCCTACCAACCCTACCAACCCTTTATCATAACAAAACATGTCAGGACACAAGAAATTGTAACTTGCCCAGTATTCTAACATATATTAAATCAGCACATCTCTGCATGTTTATTTCCTAATAGTTTCTAATTAAATGTAACATTTTATACTCCAGGTTACGTCAAATTGTGTTTTCTTTCTTTCTTTCTATCATTTTCAACTGCTAGTCTGAAATACTTCTTTTTGAAAAATGAAGTAAATTTTTTTTTCTGTTTTTATGCCCTTTTCCCAAACATACTCTGTGTAAATGTGATCAGAATTTGTCCCAATCTATTGAAATAAATTTTCCATAAAATAGTTCATATAGCAGAGTCAATCTCTATTTTAAAGGACCAATGCCACATTTATGTTCTTGTTTACAGCAAAGAATTTCAGTAAAATGATATTTCGATGCTTATATTTATAGGAAGGTTAGTTGTAAATATAGACAGGCTGTATCATCCAACTATTTGTTTCCTTTCATGTTATCAGCACTGTAGAAAAAATTTTATTTCTCTAACAGAAACTATAGGTGAGATGCTATATAGTCTATACAGATTGAGAGACTATTGACCAACTTTATATATGCTTTCTTCAGGCCTCCTGCCTGTGAATTATGTACCCTTTCAAGCTTTATTTGTGTGTAGAGATCATCTACTTTTTATAACGCATATGAATTAGGCTTATTTAAACCATTTGAAAAGGCTTGGCAGTATTGCTACATTTTTTATGCTTAAATTGTCCTGCAGACTAACATAGGAGTGAAAGAGCATTCTTTTTTTTTATACCAGCTTCCTAAGAAAACCTGAAAATTCTGAACTGAAAACTATGCAGGCTTGAAACAAATAAATATTTTTAATTTTTTTTTTTTTTTTAATTAAAAAGAAAGTACATTCCGGACAAGCACTAATCACCATCATTAGCTGATGACAATCATGTTATCTGGAAACCTTCTCACAGAAAAGTTTTTCTCTGCAGGAAACTGTGCCTGGAGGGTGATTTCAATACCAAACCAGATTTTCTTGTTTTAGGAGATTTAGATTGGATATTAGGAAAAATTTCTTTACTGAAAGAGTGGTGAGGCATTGGAACAGGCTGCCTGAAGAGGTGGTAGAGTCACCATCCCTGAAGGTATTCAAAAAACATGTAGATGTGGCACTTCGAGACATGGTTTAGTAGTCATGGTGTTGTTGGGTTGATGGTTGGACCAGATGATCTCAGAGGTCTTTGCCAACCTTAATGACTCTATGATTCTATGATTCTATGAGATGTCAGTGTTTAAAGCAAGAGACTTCAGCCTCAGTTCTGTGTTGCTGTGAAGAGGATTCAGGTGCCAAAAGAAACCCCAGTCCTTACTCATGATCAAAGTAGATCCTTCAGCCTGAAAGATTAAGCCAGACTGGTCTGGAGATGTATGACAAAAATTCCTATGAAGTTGTATACATTCCTAGGTAGAGCATACCAAACTACCACTCTAGCCTGTAGGTCACACTTCATTATCATACGCAAATGCCTTGTTCGCATTGGCCCCAGGCCTTCAGCTCACTCTCTCATCCTTCCTCTTTTCCTCTCCTTTTGCCATGTACTTTTGTCTTTCCTTGCAGGATAGCTGTTCTCTTCCTTGAAACACTAGCAGTTTTATATCCCCATTTACCGTCTCAAGTTACCTCAGTGTGTTTCTCCAACTTAATTTATTTTACCTCTCAACCTGCTGTTATCTTTGTCATATCAGTTCCCTCTTCCTGCCTTCTCTGGACTTCACCCAAAACTCCAACAACTTCAGTGGAGTCAAATGTGCAACTTTTAACAGAGGCATAAAGGTGAAGATTGCCACTAAAAGCCTTGTGCCTGGACTATACTGGTAGTTCAAGGAATACTTTTAGTTGTTCTATATGCTCCTGTGCACAGCTTTCTGTCAGCTTTCTGTCTTAAACATTTGCTCATCTTGGCTTCTTGCTTGATGTTTCCGTGTCATGTTCTCATGCTGCTGCACAATCAGTCTAAGCAACAGAGGGAGCTATTTAAACTTCAATTCTGTGTCTTAGCTGCAAGGTGTATCTTACTTATTTTGAGTAGGAAACCTCTTGTTATTAAGAGCTCAGGATGTAAATAGCAAGAACATTGTGCATGTGAGATCCTAGGGAATTAATCTGGTACAGATACCATAAAAAAATTTATGGGAAAATGCAGTTGTTCTATTATTCCTTTATTTGGAGCAGAGCAAAACCAGCCCAGATGGTTCACACCCTTGAATAATTTCAAAGAGAACTGTCTCTCTCCAGTGACTTTATGAGGAACTGCAGCACATGCTCTTCACTAACTAGTAGTTACAAAGTATTTCGAAAAGGGTTAGCTAGTCCAGCTCCTGTCCATTGTTTCTGCAGATTTTCCTTTCCTCTCAGATCAGGAGAGCTTCTTCTATAATTTTCTTTCTTGGTGAGGTATCAACTTTAGAAAGAGAGCAAACAAGATGGACTTCTGTATCCCAGTGACTGTTTATGCATTATGCATCAAGAGTCATTGCATAAACAGTTGCAGGCATGGTAGTCTAAGAAACTTAATCCTTTCCCCCATTTTGCTTTGATGCTGTTATTACTGATAACAGATTTATGCTGCTTCACATCTGAGCTCAGATTGACATCCATTTTTAATGTTTCTGAATCTTGCACACTTGGTTACACTGAGTAACTCCTTCTGTAGGAACTGAGAGCTGGACAGGAGCTGAAGAGGTCACAGAACCCGTCTGGGGTGAGTTCCCCAACATTCATAGGTTGAAGTTTCCTTCACTTCACTCTTAGGAGACAAAAGCCAGCCAGCTATTTTTCCCCTAAGGGAAAATGCAGGGTAAGGAGTGAGACAGTGGTCCCAGGTGCCCTCAGTCACTTCTTGGTATAGGTGCCTAACTCCAGGAAAGGTCAGGATTTCAAGTATTTCTTTCCCTTTTGTACTTCCCCTTGGCTATTTTAGGCATTGAACTCTTATCCTTTTTTTCGATTTAACTTACCAATATGCTGCTGTTGTAAGTCCTAATCTTAAAGATCAAGCATTTCCCACCCCATAATGAAAAAACTTCAGAGCATAACTTGGATTTGTGAGTACTGTACAGGGAGCTGGTATATGAAAAGTAAGCATGGAATCACTGAGCGTCATGGCATTGCAAAACTTTTCCAGATCTGGTCCTCACTGAACAAATGGCATGGCAGTGACTTCTACAGATTCAGAAACTATGAGTCAAATCCTTGTTACCACAAGGCATATTTGCCATTCATGACCCTTTAAACGACACCTAAGACATGTCTATACCCCAACAAAAATTATGAGTAAAGTTACTGTAGGAGCTCCCTGTGTTGGCTTTGGGACAGCTGGCTCTTGTGCCAGAAATCATGTAGTTATGGCAGAAAGGAATCCAAATCAACCTTGGGCAAATTCCTAGCGTTTAGGTTTTCCTGAGCTCTGTGCTGCTGCAGGGTTGATACAAGTACAGGCATAAGGCTGGCATGTATATATTTAGTTGCAGTGACATCATTACAAAGCTAGCTACCAGTGTCCCATCAATGTGGCAATAGCATCAGCAGCTGAGACAGACCTAAAGACTTTACTGGTGATGCAAACTTTTCCTTGGAGCTCAAATGGAATGAGCGTATAGACTAAGATTATATCTGCACAATGTTTTGTTTCAGTGAAACATAAGGGATTTTGTGGAACCAAAATGTACGAAGGACTATATTGGCCTTGTACCATCTTTCTAATACCATCTTCTCTGGAAATGAATTAATCTGATGGTAGCTGGTAAGAAGGGAATGAATGATGGTAGAAAGAGTCCTCAGAGGGTAACTCTTTATCCACAATGAATTTAAAAGAAGACAAAATGTCTAGTTAGACTACATATCTAATTTTTACATGGTCATAAAAGAGGTAAAAGACATTTCATTCAGTGTCATGTGCTGTTCTGAATAAAAAGCTGGATCTCAGACAAACCTGAAATGAAGCCTGGCTACTTTGTCTGCAACTTTTATGAGAGGGTGCGCACATAAGTTTGATACTGCATATGCCAGCATGTCTTGTAATACTCAGTAACACATAGTTGGGTCTTCAGCACAAAAAATTTTGTTGTCTTATTACAACTAAGACAAACTATATGTTATGTATTTTGCATGTGTGAAATCTATTTTGACATGCAGAAGAAATAAATTTACAAAACAGAAAAAAAATATTAGACTATCTACAAATATCTGGAATACCTGCATGTGAGGGGACATAGTCATAGTTTAGAAAGGAGCATACAGTTCCAACTATTCCTTTGAGAGAAAATGAAAGTATGAAATAATATAAATATGAAAGTGAGATTATCATGGGGGCCAATGCAAAAGTAAAAACTTAGGTTCCGAGCTGCAGTAGGGGCAGCTCAGCCATTGTGAATACAAGGACACACGCTCATTCTCCATGTTAATCCGCTCTGTGTTTATATATGTATTTTTCAATTCTCAGGGGACATCAAAATGGTAATGATTTCCTATTTTGGTAAACAAATGGAAATACAGCCTTTCATGACAGCTGTTACTTCAAAAATGATCTAAAATATTTATGCAAATTACAGCTTTTAAAATCTTTTCACTGAAGGTGTTTTCCCTTTTTGAGAAAGATTCTGACAATTAAAAATAAAACAAAAAAAGCCTCAGAAACATGCCTGTTATTGTTTAGTCCATAACAAAGACAGCTGTATATACCCTTATTGTAAGTCGCTTTTATCCGAGCAACCTTGCTTAGTAAAATTGGACAATTTATCACCCCAGTGCCTGCAGCAGTATGCACTACATGCAAGTGATTAGTTTGCCACTTCAGCTACCAGCTTTGATACACCTCTGAGAAACTTGTAGTCTGAATGAAAAGGTCAGTGCAGAGCTTAAACTAACTCTTGGAGACCAGATGGCCCAGGGGACTGATGGCTGTAGTGCCTTCTGCCTATCTCAGCAGTAGCTGAGACCTGGTTAACATCTGAAGGTTACTCCTCACAACAAGCCAGAAGGGGGTTCTGGTACACTTTGACACAGAAGGTAGAAAATATGATGGGCATGTTAAGTGAGACACCCAGATGTCCCACATGGTCAACAGACACATACAGGGTGATTCAGCCTATGACCTCCTCTGATTGCCTATCTTCGCCCTCTGTAGCTGTGTGGACTAATGAGAGGAGCTGTGTCTCTAAGTTAGACACTTAACAGTGGAAAGAATTAATATGAGCTCCTGGTTGTGATTTCTGCAGTTAATCTCACAAAGCCCAGGAATTTTCTGGATCTGAACACCATAGTCTCTTTTGAATCCTGCAGCAGGCCTCTCCTGAGGCCCACTACTCAGGCTAGCTGGGCAAACTTGCACTTCCAACACTTGTTTTGTGAATACATAAGTAAATTATTTCAATCTCCAAGGCTTTTGCAACCACCAAATTCAATTACACAATGCAAAACAGTGTATAAATAACAACAGTAATTTTTAGGATGCAGCCGGCCTTATCTGAGCTGACTAAATTCTACACAAGTCTTTGTACTTTTAGAAGCACAAGAAAAAGTTCTAAGGCAGCTTTGCTCTGTGAGAATATGAAAAAATAACTGGAATAATAATTCTGGCTGCCTTTGAGAGATAACAGTGGAAGGTCTCCTTAAATCCGATAGCACCAGTAGTTAGACTGTATACAGCTGGAAACAAAAGAAAGAAGAAAAAAAAAAAAAAGATTTTGATCTCTAGCTTCTAAATAACTGGAAATGAAGACCAGTACTAGTGTAATTTGGCCAGTGAGTCAATAGCAGAAAAGGGGAACCTTACTTTATCTGAAGCTGCAATAGGCTTAGAGTTAATAATAATTTAATCTCAAAAAAAAAACAAAAAACCAAAAACCCAAAAAACAGCAAAAGAGAAAATTTTTGGCTGTAACTTGTCATAAATATTTCACTCTAGATCTGCCCCAAACTGCAGATTTCTGAGATTTCTGAAGAGCTTTTATAAATATGACAGCCAGTAGCAGAATGTATTAGCAGAAAGTAGTTGGAGGATCCAGACAGCCTGAGATCGAGATCTGATTTCCACCCAAATTTTATTTAGCAAATCAAAGTCATTAGCACAATTGCTTAAACCACATTATAATTGGTTGAGAAACTTAAGCGCCTAATATACGTAAAGCAGATACTTCTCTGAAGGCTACTCCTTGATTTTATAAAGGCATTCATCAAATATTACATATTCTACAGGTAAAGGGAGAAAGGCAGTTGTCTTGGAAAGCCTGTGGTGAAAGATACTCAGTGCTTATCTGATGCATTGTACCCAAGCCCCTGCTTCACTGACAGCTTAGGGAACTTGGGCATGGACCTTTAGATGGTTCTGCTGGGCTCCTAATTGTCTAGGCACTGCTCAGGTGTCTGCTTGCGGTGGCTGCATTGTGCACCAGCTTTCTGCCTGTTCATCACTGGGTACTTTGAGTTTCACAGCACCTTTCTTACAGATACAGTTTCAGTGACAGGGTTTCCTAGCTCCTCATTGCAAGCTGTTTTGTAAGGGTACTCCCTTCTGTTTCAGTGTGTGTTTATGCTGCAAGTGTTACTAAATTTAATTTCTTCTCATAACCACTGATTGGGTAAGTTTTGAATAGTCAGCTGACATCACAGGTTTGAACTTAACCAGAACATTATGATACACTGAAAGCTGTATACTTTTTTTTTTGGCATCCTAAACAATAAATCTTACAACAAATTTCCTTAGATCCAAAGTTGCATTGGGAGACATTGTATATAAAATACTTGACTCTGTTGCAGATCTTTAACTTTTCCATATTTAATTTCATTACAGCAGGAAATTTCTTTTGAATTCTGCTCTTTAGAAAAAGGAAGTTTTAGCCCCTCGAAGACCCAATAAATTACTAAAACAGGGCAATTTATGATCTTCCATGCATCTCTGCAAAGAAAATTCTCCCTGCAGGTAGACTCAGTCTGTCTAAGATTCAAAGATATTAGAGGCAATTTTATGAAAGGGATCATTAATTATAAGACATGAAACTTTAATAGGAGGCTTCTTTTTCCTGATATCTTGCATGAGCCAAGATCAAAGTAACTCCCATATGTTGACCTAGTAAGCATGTTAACCGAGAGGATCAGCTTTTCTGGATGCTTGTCTGGCCTTTTTCACCTCAAATAATCACACAAGTGATATGTTTTAGGATAGTGTTTGTTGCAGTGTCACATCCATACAAGGTAGATAAATACTGCTTCTTGTTCATGAGAAGACAGAACTGAATTCCAGCAGTGATGGTTACACCTATCATCACAGTCAGAACAAAGGTTCCTGATGCCTTATCAAAGATGACCAAGACTTGCATGTTGCACATTCAGCTTGCCTGCTGCTTGACAAGATACCTAGTTGTACCTGGTCTTTTATAACAGGGTCATATGAACTGTTTTGCTTCTATATAACATGAGCCACGAACCATGCTCCAGTTGTTAATTAACCCACTGTGATAATCCAAATGTAGCTGGTTTTCCTGCATGCTTGTGTTCAGATACACACTGTTTTCTCAGGATCCATATCACTCTGCATCAATGATCTTTCCACTTCATTATTGACTACTCCCTCCATCTTTATGTCATCTGAAAACTTTATTAGTGATGATTTTATGTTTTATTCCAGGACATTGATAAAAATGTTAAGTGGAACTAAACCCACTGGAACTCATCTAGAAATGTACCCAGTCAACAATGATTAGTCATTTACAAGTACATCTGGAGAGCTAGGAATTAACCTGTTTTTAATCCATTTAATTGGTGCTATATAACGTATTGTTCTAATTTTTGTAATCAAAATGTCATGAGTCACCAAATCAAAAGCCTCACAGGAGTTTTAGTGTGTTATAATCACACAATTACCTTTAGTAACTAAACTTCTAATCACATTACAGTATCAAGACCAAATATCTAAGAGCCCATATTGATTTGCATTAATTATATTATTGTGCTTTAATTCTTTGTTAATTAAGTTCCATATAATCTGTTATTTTGCACAAGAAAATAAGTCTATTATTATCTCAGCCATTTACTTTAGATTTTACTTTCTGAATTTTGAGCTTCAAAGTAGTTTAAGAGATACTGAAAAGAGTATCTATGGCTCAGGGAGCTCCTCTTTTAGTAACCTACTACATTTCTTGCATGCAACTCACCTGTTGATTTATTGTTGATAATTCTGGCATATGTGTTTTAACTGAATTGTTTTTGGACTAGAAAGTGTTTCATCATCCTCCGAAGAGACTATATCATGTGGCTTTTTCTCATCTATCAAAAGACTTGCTTATTGAATGTTTCTGCCTTTTCTGTGTCACTACTAGCATCATATAGTACCATGCGACTACTTTTGTTAGGATTTCTTTTGTTGATTCACTTCAAAATTTCCTTTCTGCTGTCTTTAATTCTACTTGTCATAGATTTCTGTTGTGCCCCTTTGCTTCCCTTATAAATCTCCTTCAGTTCCTAGATCTTCATGTATATTCAGTTCATACCAACTTGTTTTTACTTGTGTTATATATATATAATCTGTACTTTGAAGCTCATATATCTTGCAAGCACCTAATCCTTTGATACTAGTAAACAAACCTAAGATTATGGAGGAAAAGTAGCTTATCCATATTTAAAATTGCAATTCATTTCCAGTGTGCGTGTCTGATTTTGGTCCTCATCTTCAAATGTAACTTCAATATACATATATTATATATATGTATATCTGCTTCATAGTGTCATATGATGTCTGCATCTGAGGTAGAGTTTCCCATAAGATTTGAAGGAAATTAAACAAACAGTTAATAAATAATGAGATCATAAATGTGTATGTCTTTATCAGAATAATAATAAAAAAGGTTAAGATTTGGTTTTGCTGAGCAGAAAAAAAGTGGGAAAGAGAGAGAGAACGTATTTTATAGGATGCATATGTATGAGATCATTGCACAACACTCTTGTTCCTCTGAGGAAATGCTGACTTGCCTTGCTTTACGTTGACAGTTCACCAGGGCACAGTAGTCCTCATTTGGTGAAGTCTGCATGAGGTGAAGGAAAGAATAACACTAAAGGCAGTACTTCAGGGTTCAATTTATTTTGGAATGGATGAGTACCTGGAATGTTGGTCTGGAGATGGGACCGGGCAGATAGAGATGCAGCTTGGGGAGGATTAGCAGGGATGAGGGAGCTTAGTCCCAGAGACTGAAGAATATTTTTATTCTGCATCACAATCCAGCTGTACCCCAGTAGTGGTCAGGACGGCTGCTGTCATTCATATGATACCATATTCCAGATGGCAATAAGGGGGAAGAAAAAAGCAAGGACACTCAGATCCACTTTATTTATTTAACTCCAAAAGAGATTTATTTCTTCCACAATGGTGGTCCCACAAATAAAAACATCTAATAATAATATCAGACTAAGATCAGAAATCAGTTCATAGACAGGAGCATACTCATGTCAGAACTGCCCCAGTTTGCCCAGACTGATAACTACCTCTTGCTTAGTCTAATTAGGACAAAGGGAGTACGTATTACATCTTCTGGGAAGTCCATCCTCTGGGAGAATGAAATAACCCACCATTCTTCCAGGGGGAGTGCTTAGGCAACAGCATCATGTTCTCATTACTGCTTTCTTCCTCATCCCCCTTTATTCCTTCTCTATAGCACACTGAAAACTTTTGTGCAGAATGGGACAGTTTCAAAAGCATGACTGAAGAAGACCTGTGCTCTCCCTTCCCTGTATGTCCTGCACATACATAATGTGAGGTTGCACACCAGAAAGCCAAGCTCAGGTTAAACTGAGATGTCCCTGTTTCTGAACTAGTACTGTAAGTATTATTTGGCAGGGCTCATTGAGAGGGCTTTAAACTAGGCTCGAAAGGGGAAGGGGATATAACCAGGCTTGCTAGAGAGGAGCCTAAGGGTGGCATTCCAATGTCAGGGATGAAATCGATAGCCCGGCTCAAGTACATCTACACCAATGCACACAGCTTGGGCAACAAACAGGAGGAGCTGGAAGCCATTGTGCAGCAGGGCAGTTATAACTTAGTTCCATCACAGAGACATGGTGGGATGACTCCCATGACTAGAGTGCTGCGAGGGATGGCTATAAGCTCTTCAGAAGGGACAGGCAAGGAAGGAGAGGTGGTGGCATGGCTCTGTATGTTAGGGAGTGCTTCAATTGTATAGAGCTCGATTGTGATGACAGGGTAGAGTGCTTCTGGGTAAGGATGAGGAGGAAGGACAACAAGGCAGATATCCTGCTGGGTGTCTGTTACAGACCACCCAACCAGGATGAAGAAATAAATGAAATATTCGACAAGCAGCTGGCAGAAGTCTGAAAATCGCTAGCCCTTGTTCTCATGGGGAACTTCAACCTAGCAGATGCCTGCTGGAAATACCATGCAGCAGCAGAGAAGAAACAGTCTAG